>VDFB02024944.1:0-22121 GCA_007258455.2 Sequoia sempervirens
TGGTTGAGTGTGCAAAGATTGCAAAGATTGCTCAAGTTGCTGACATTCAGACGGTGATACAGTCAACAATCTCATTGAGGGGTTGATTGCTCGAGATCACACATAGTGAACTTCAGTTCCCACTTCTCAAAATAGACTTCACACACACGAGTTAAACTGGATGTTACCCTTTTCAGTTAACTCGGGGTTGTCATCACATGCATATCTATTCTGAGAATCGCCTTCTTACACTTGGAGTTGTATTTAGGGTTTTCGTTAACTGATGATAGTCTTCCAGTTAACTTGTGTTCAATAAGGACGTGCATGCTCGCACAATTGTCCATTTTTAGATTAGATGTTTAAGTCAAACTGAGGGTAGTTTCCCAGTTGACTGTATAGTTTACTTAATTAGGGTTTGGCGCATTGCTTGCATGCATTGCAGGAACTATAGATGACACAAGGTGATTTTAGGGTTCCCTACACCTTGATGTATATAAATAAGAGCTTACGCTCATTTGTAAATAACTTTTGCTTGAGAGAAATATATGCTGTGCCCACCTTGCCCTCAATATTGCTCTTTTTCGTATTTGTTCATGTGTCTTCACTATTGCAATTGATTGTTATACCACATAGGGTTTCGAAAGATTGTGATGCTGAATTCTTTCCATAGATTAGATATATCTGTTTGAACATCTTTATCATTGAAATCAATTGTTATACCACTTAGGGTTCCAAAAGATTGAAGTGATAAGGCTGTTTTGTGTTAATTTACCATTATGATCGATCGTTATACCACCTAGGGTTTCGAGAAGTTGCAGCGGTAAATCTGTTTTGTGAATCTTTATCGATATAATTGAAGGTTATACCACATAGGGTTTCATGAGATTATAAAGATAAAGGCTGTTTTGTGAAGGCTTTGCTGATTCGATTAAGTGTTATACCACCTAGGGTTTCATAAGATCGTCTTAGTAAATTCTTAAATCTGTTGTGCTCAATAAGCTGGTTTAGATTGAGATGATAGTTGTGCCCACCTTGCCTTCAAGTAGAGAATCTAAACTCGTTTATCGTCCAATAGTCATCCCTGCTCCATTTCCTCATGCTCTGTTTTCTTGAGGAAACTGGATAGATTTAAAGTAGTTAGCTTAGTTGTAGTTAATGATCTAGAAACCAGAAAATCCTTAGTACTTAGCGTTCTTGGATTTCTTAACCTTATTATCTTCGGTGAACAAAAGATAGGACTTAGATTACTTTTCTTTTCCATGCATTCCAGCACAACGAGGGAGCTTCCCCTCCTAATTTGAAGAGCACTCATTGCGTAGTGTACATAGATGTCCGTACAAACCTGCACTCCAGAGGTGTTAGATTTGACGCCAACAGTTTTCTGGCGCCCACCGTGGGGCACGAGGCAAGAAAACTTCAAGAAAAGCTAAACGCTTTTATTTCACGGGATAGATACTCTGGCATCCGATTGCATGATCCACACAGAAGCAATGGATGATAATAACAATAATGCTGACAGGCGACGTCCACCCCCATTACCTTGGGGTAATAACATTGGACCTTTGGCTTTTGAAGTAAATCATGAGTTACCTAAAGGGTCAAGGAAGCGTTTTCCTCGGTTTCACGGCGATGGAACTCAACACCCGGAGGACCATTTTTCCGAGAGAATTTGAGTCAAGTTGAGTTCAAAGATGAGTTTGCAACTATGATCACTCTTCTCAACCAAATCACAAGTTAAAGGGAAGCCTGAAATTTCAAGCCATAGATGTTCTATCCAATGAGTACTATATGTAATAGCAGCAAACATTTTGATTGGTCCAATTTGATTAGTGACTACGTACATAAACAGTTGATGGAGTTTAAATAGACTCGCAAGTTTCTAATGATGTCCTATCTTTTGTATTTGATGGTGCGTCATGGCAATTTCACAAGAATGATCATAGAGACACATCAACACACTCTTATAGGCATTTCCCACTATTAGAGTATACCAAGTCCCTCAAGCACTACAAAAGGTGAATGGTTCTTTCTTTATGCACTCAATAAGGGAAAGTGAGAACCGAAGGCACATAGGATTTCAAAAGAAGCAAGACCTATAAAAAATTAGTACATTTAGACACATTCACCTATATTTGGGTATTTGGATTCACATCCCACTTGTACATTTTGCCAAGATACACAAGTGATGAGGTAGTATTCATGGAGTACCTTCAATAGATTTCTAAAATGCATTTCCACTTGAGGGGAGAAATAGGCCCAAAGTAGGTTTCCCAATTTAATTATGGATATACAAGTGCAAGTCAGCAACAAATTCCAAGTTCATTGATGAGGAAATGGATAGGTTCAAGTTCAAGTTCCTCTTTGAAAAACACACTTGCAACACTAAGAGCATCATGCAATCAAGGTCAAGAACCAAATATATGCATGTTCCTAAAATTGAAGACTATTTGGCTAATTTTGCAAATGAGTTCAAGGTGCAAAGAAAGGATTTCAGCTATTTGACATTCCGTCAAGTTGCTGAGTTTCTATTAGAGCATGTAGAAAGGATTTCCCATGATGACGATGATATATTATCACCACTATTTGTAAAGAATAAGATAGATTAGCAACCCTTTCCCTTGGTCAATTGGTCAAACAATAAGATTTCTTCAAATCAAGAAAGGGCCAATATTGTTTTCAAATGTAGCAGGTTCTTGAGTTCAAAATGACAAGAAAAATGATGGTTCTAAAGGGGAAAACCCCAATTACAAAGCCACCAGCAAGAATGTAATATGCAGCCCTGATTTTCCTCTGTCTTTATTTGTTTTGATGAATGTTTTGTGATATATTTGCAATGTTTGATACAACAATATAATGCAATAAAACAGAAGATATTGCGATAATAATTTTCAACTCAAAAACTAAACATTACATAGGGAATACACAACTGAAAATTCCAGATTCTTATATCAGCTTAGATACTCAGTATTTTCACAAAATATTGACAACTCAATTCATAAAATATCCCCTATTATCTAAAACAGCAATACCCAGAAAATCTAGGAGTTACAAATCATGAACTCACAGGTAAGATATGCCTTGAAACCCTCTAAAAATGGATGCCAGCTGCAAGTAACACCTCCAATGTAAGAAAAGATGCCAACACAGTGCTCTCCAACCCTATCTTACCACGATAGAAGAGGTATTTGCAGCAATAGCAATCTAAACCTCCACGTCAAGTCAACTATAAGAAACCCTTCAATTCCAATATTTGCAATATTAACAATCTCCAAATCCCACATCCAAATCAGCAAGGATTGACTTATACATCAACAAGTAAATCCTCCCAATTCAATCAATATATCTTCCAACTTCTTGTTGATTCCTTCCAACCCTAAATATTAAATCTCTCTTGTAATTCGGTGAAGCACAAGCACAACCTCTAAATGAAGTTGTCTACAAGCTGGCTTGGGAGACCTTTCACTTCTCCACCGAGTTGTTCTTCCTGAGGGATTTTGTCCTCAAAAAGCCAAGTGTTTCCAGACTATCCAATCTCCTGCAAAAACCCTTATCAAAACAATCTTCTCAACAATGAATGAATGAATGTGCAAATGAGCTCCAAATGCATTTTTATAATTCCCAAACTCCACGCCGTGACTTGCATTTGAATTACATTTCATTTCATTTACTTTTCCTACCTTATAACTCCGTTTAATATTTTATTTAATTGGGCACAATACTTTTTTTTTTGGTAATTGGGCACAATACTTTATAAAATATTCTTTTAAATCATTTAAATCCTTTTTAATAAAGTCCTTTTTATAAATATTAATAACGCATAATGTTAATTAATTTAAATTAACTTTATATTAACGTTATTAAAATTAAATGCATAGGACCATAATCAGAGCAAGATTAATCCAAAACAATAATCTGCCATCATGCCCAATATAGTAACTCCGCTAGCTAACCATACCAGTGGCTTACTATAAATAGTAAGTATGAGCAACTCATCCAAGTGACTTACTAAAAATAGTAAGTGTGGGTCAAAGTGTCCTGAATGGCCTCTAGAAGGAATACCACAAATAAACTAGGACACTGAGCTGAAGAGTACTAAAATAAGCACCAAAAAGCCAACTGAAGAGCCATAGATCACCCTCAAAGGCCCCCCTAAACACCATGTTAGCCTACGGGGACCAAGTGATAAGCTAACCACTGCATCTGTCAACTATCTAGGAAAAGGGGACATTACAAAGAATAAAACACATCCTCCTCCTTCAAAGCCATTGATAAAAACAAAAAAGAATGAAAAAAAAAGGAGAAGAAAAAGGAGAAAGTAATCTGAAAGAAGAGATTTTGAGGGAGATCCAAAAGAAGAAGGTATTGCCATGTGTATTCAACATGAGTAGTCAATATTGAATTCTATCCATCCATCACTAGTTAGAGAACCTTCTCTTAAGGAGGTTTTATTCATATCCTAGTTAGAACCTAACGTGACATCTCTAGTGCAACATATTTCTCCACCTCATAGTCCTCTAGAGATTGATAATGTAGGAGAAGGAAGGGAAGAAATCCCCACTCAGGTAAAAGAGGTGGTCATATGGAAAATAAAAATTCCTTCATGCCAAATTGACTCTAATACTCTTCATAGAGTGTTGGAGATCTAGTTGCAAAGAAACCCAAGTGCCAATCCAGGATGACAAAAACTGAAGGAGGAAGTATGATTATCAAAACAATCATTCCACTTGAAGACAAGTCCATTCAAGTTTCAAAACTTGTTGATTTTTAAATTTTCCAGACTAATTTGGGGCCAAGTACTCGCTACGCTAATATGAACATGTTGGAAGTCATCACAAATGACATAAAGGAAGGACTTATCAAAGATAAAGAAGATAAGACAACCTTGAAAACGCAAGTCAAGCAACTCAAATACTACATTTCCAATCTTCAACAATCCACTTCAGGACCCATGGTGTTTATGCCACAGGTATTAGACTCTACCAAAAGGAAAAAGCACCTAGATTAGCTAGTTTGTATGAGAAGAATTTGGAGAAGTGGTTGGAAGACATTTGTGAGGCACCAAAGTATTGGAGAGCTTATACCAATTGATTTTGAATGCAAATGAGTTATTTGAGGGATTGAGGATATTGAAAGTGCATAATAGAGACACATCCTTTCTATGGGTAAATTGCAAAAAAGCTCAAGCAAATAGAGATACTAAAATTGAATAAAGAGAAAAAAGACAAGGTGTTTACATGGAAAAGGCAATACTCATTTCACATTAAAACTTAAGATGAAGCTTTGTCTATTTTTATTGAGCAAACAAACAAATTATTTCAAGTGGAAAAGTTTGTTTCTGAATCTGTTACACAAATTCTACATAGCTATAATGATGATGAAAGGATCATCTATGACTCGGATGAGCTGCAAGATAATTTCCAACAATTAATCAAAGAGAAGTTCGACAAAGACCAACAAGTAGACAAAATGTATACTTTAGCCACTAATATAGTTCACTTCTAAAAGGCAGAAAAAGAATCTGTGAACTAAAAAAAATGGATTTCTGAAGTTAAGTTACTTCAAACTCATATCATGCATCTAGATTCAATGTTGGTGCTGGGAGAAGTCAAACTGGATCAATTCCTTTAGAGTTTGCAGAAGATTTCAGCACCAAGAAATTTTAGTGTGAAATATTTTAGTGGAAAGAGTAAAAAAAATATGGTGAAGAGAAGGCAGCCTAAAAGGTAGAGACCAAAGAATTAAATGCCTACATTTCACACTTGGTCAATCCCTTCTCAAAATTCAACATCACAAAGGGTTGACGAAAGCTCACAAAGGAAACAGTTAGATGGATTGGCCATGTGGCAGAGGTACTCACCAATGGATAGGGCGGTTATGTGATAAGGGACTGAAAATCATTGATGAATCGTATGATGCTATGAGGTATTTAAGGAAATAAAAGGGGCATAGGAACACATAGCCAAGCTACATATTACCATGATGACTGATATTTCTACTTGAGGGAATGTCATCAAACATTTAGAGCCAATAATATCTTTGGGCACACAAAAACTCATTAGGTTTTCTGTCATTGCTGATCATAAAGAAAATCATCTGACAAAGTGTATGGTAGCATATAAGTTAGTGATAGAACTTTGGGTTCTGACAATACCAATGTGTAAAGAGCATAGGGGAAAACTCCACACTGCAGGATAAGAAATAATTTCTTTCTTTCATTTCATCAATCACATGAACAATTGTTAAAAATGGTACAGAGGAAGGGAGGGCTGAATTTGACCTATTAGCTCAGAAAAAACTTGGCAGATCTTCCTTTGGTCCAGATAACAATGATGAGGTGATGAATCTTACCATAAAAATGTCAATACAAGATAAGGAAAAACCAATTACTTGAAACATGATTGAAGAATGCAAAGGTTTTGTGCATCAACTAGGTCCAGTAATGAGGAAGCAAATGGTTTCTTTGATAGAGTTCAGCATGTTGAGGACAAGGGCAGAACTCCAGCTCCAGATTACCCAACCACATAGGAACTCTCATATTTGCTATCTTTAGCTAAGTCTATGTTTTTAGTTTGAGTTCTATATATGGACAGATATTCAAAGGCTGAATTTTTAGCTAGTTTTGGTCAGCGTTTCTCTAAATTTTATTTATATTAGTTTTTGCTTTAAAGTATTTTATTTCCAGATTTCTCAATTATTTTTTGCACGTGAGCTTTAAAGATTTGATTTTTGGGATTATTTTATGTTTATCCTAAATTCCAAAAATATTATTTTGTAAACCCATAAATAAATGATTTGTGCACAATATTTTCTTAATTATAGTTGATGTTATGCTTATGCTGCTGAAATTATTGTTCAAGTGTTCAATCTGAGTTCATGTGTTTAAGATCTTTGTATTTAGATTCCATTGATTGAATAGAAACTAAAGAATATTTCAGGCTTTGTATTGGTGTTATTGTTCATCTAAGTTGTAGCTTTGTATGCAGCTCTACTTATTCAGTTTTTAAACCTTTTGTTATTTGTGTTTTAGAGTACTTGATTACTTAAACTTTTGTGTACACAGACTTGTCACTTTCTGCTTTTAGCTAGTAGGATAAGTGATTACTTTGTTTAGATTAATTGTTAATTCATCCTTATAGTCCAAACTATGAAATATCATCTATGAGAGAAGATCTGATTTCAATGTAGTGCTCATACCCAAGGCAAAAGGATAGGGAGGTTTAGATGGTTTATTTAACTTTGCAGCATACTGTGAGTATTGGTAGTTTTGTCCATACCTTAGTATATAGGTTAAGTTTTTATGTAACAAGGAAGCTTCCTCTTCCAATTTCAAGAGAGTTTACCTCACAGATTGTTCTGTTTTATTTTGTACCAAAGGGTACAAGTTAAAACAATAATAATCTACAAGGAGGTAGGATGCTCTATTCCACATTGGCAAGGTAGATATCAGCCTTACTAGTTAGAAAGTAATTTCCTCTCATGTTGATAAATAGGCCATACAACATGCTTCCTTTGTGAATGGTTGCATAATACACATGCCCAGTTTGAAGTTTGAACGTGCACCATATTTTTAATTGATATGTGGGAAATATAAATGCTGGTCATTTTCACCGTTCTCAGGGAGCCAAGGCACCATTTATATTTAATTCTTAGTCATTGTAAGGAAATGAATGGGTAGCATAAATAAAATTTGTGGAGGTATATAATTCTAAAAAGTAAAATAATGAATTTAAAGAACTCTCATTCTACATTTCAAATGTTGCTCAAACATTTAATAAAAGAAGCATACGAAAGTTATTTTGGGGACTTTCTACTGTGACAGAAACCAGAGAAGAGGTGATGAGATGCACATTCATTTATTGAATGGCATGCAAATGCTTTCAGGTTGCAAAATTTGGGTATTGAAGGCACCTCATGCAAACAAAAAGGGCTACTTTGGGAATATATTCAGTTGTTTCAATATGGCAGAGTGGAATTGAAGCAATATGTAATGACCCAAGCTCCGGATCATTCGATTTTTTATTAAACTCCTATTGGATTGACAACGATTGTCATCCAATATTAAACGAGTTTCCAGGTTACAAATGAAATAAACTTTGAATAATGAAAATCTGATTCAAACATTCATTTGATAATAGAAATTTGAATGTAAGTATATGTGATGTCCCCGCTCTAGTCAGTTCTCGGGAACAGTGTGTTAGCCCTTTCTTGGACCCTTGTGGGCTAGCTGGATTGGTTAGAGGGTTAGTGGTGTTTTCTGGAGGAGTTGATCGTTCTCGTTTTCAGAGCTCAGTGATTGGTTCACAGCAGGCGTTAGCAGTTCAAGAGTTGACAGCTTCTGACGGCACAGGAATATTTGGAGTTTTGAGAGAGTTATGGATTTTTAAGTGATTTGAGTTAATTAATTAACTTAATGCTTTATTATAAAGTCAAATTGACTTTATATATTTTATATCACTTAAATATTCCATAAAGGTGATTTAAAATTTAAATCACTTAAAATATTAAAGTGGCGCCCAAGTATTTAAGTCAAGACTATTGAAAAATGACTTAAATGTATTTTAAAAGATTTAAATCTTGAAAAGGGCGTATCTTTCTTGAAAGTCGTGCCTTTTTGCATATAAGGCATTTTGGCAATGAGAAATTCACTTCTTGAATATTTCGACTTTGCCTTTGGGTTTTTTCCTGTGCTTTCCTCTGTGATCAGGGTTTGAGCAATATTTCCATTGGAGAACGGAATCTCTTCAGTGTTGAGCATTTCTGAGGCTGTGAGAGACCAGTCGAAGTAGTGCATTGGTGAGAGCTTCATTCAGAGGTTCTATTGAGCTTGATCTGTGTTTCTATTGAGTTCCTTTATCAATTTTCAGCAGGGTTTTGAGAGATGGCGTCTTCCTTTCATCTGGCAGACACTCTACTTCATGGCCGTACCTTCTGAGTGGGAATTCTGGCCTTTTGCTTGAAGTGTGTGGCTCTTTGTGCAAGGGCGTTTGGACTTTCTTAGAGAAACGCCTTCCTTTTTGAGGGTTTTTCTTCATCTTCTTTGGCGTCTAGCTTGTACTTATCATCTGCCTCAGTTTTCAGGCTGGACTTTGCAATCTGTAGCTTCCTACACTGGATTTTGTCAGTTTTTCACCATCTTGGCTGGCGAACTGGACTATTTTCTTAAATAAATAATCTGGAAGCTTTCGGGTATGTGTATCATTTGTGATCTATTTGTTTCGGTTAAATAATATCTTCTACACTTTCATTCTGAAGAAAATAGCTCAGGTTTACATTTTATGAGCAATTTATATGATGTGCCCCTTCTCTTTTGTCTATAAACTTTCTCTAAAAAACTAAAAAACACATTAAGACTTAAGAAAATACTGGGGTTTGAGTTGAGAGCCAGCAGGGCTCATCACAATATAGTAGCTATTTCTAATTTAGTCTTTAAAATCATGCTTTGAATATGCAAGAGGTTAGTCCTCTTTAGATTGCTGTTTCTGACTTGTCCTTAAATTCATGCAATTTTCTGACATAGGTGTTGTTTCTGATTTTTGCTTATTATCTATGCATCCTTGTTGAGAGGATCTCAGGCTCCTTTGAGCTCTTCGATCTGTTGTGTTAAATGTACATAAATCTGAAAATCTATTCCATGATGATTCCTCTCTTTTTCATTCCTCCTTTACTTTATATATTCCTCTCTGAATGAAGAGGTGCATTCCTTTTCATTATTGATACCTCTTCAAAGAGTTATGACTCTTCTTAGCTCCCTGCCGTTGCCCTTCCTTTAACTTTAGTCATTGTCTTATATTAAAACATAATCATTGCACTCATGTTATTAATTTCTGCCTCTTTATTTATCTCCATCATTTAGCCTTTTTTATTGCTCCATTTCTTGACATTAATCACTGCTCTATAATAGATGAATAGTTGTGTTTCTTTCACTTCATTTTTACGTCGAGAGACGTTTTACAATGCCATTTGGGTGTGTTCAGAAAAACTCTACCTTAAATCAAGGAGAGTTCTTGAAATCATCAACCTTAATTCTTTTTATGTCAATCTTGAAAATTTGAAGAAAAGCTAATATTTCTTTTAAGTATTTATTGTATGATAAATAAACTAAAAGCTTTTAATAACCTCTCCACATTAACACATCCTCTAAACACGTAACTACCAAATTTAACTTTGAAAGACTAGAATAACCAGACAATATATAAGGCATAGATTCATTCCAAAAACCTTGGAGTTCATGTACACCATCTCATACTACAGTTGTGTGAGCTTCCTTTGAAAATTTCATATGATTTTTCCACTTGTCATAATCGTTTGATAACGGAATGTTGTTTGCGCGGAGAATATTTGATCGATAAGTATCGTAGTGATTTAAGATTTAGTACCGTTACTCAAACTAGCTTTTCCATGGCATTAATTTCAGCGGGAATAACTAGAGAAAGCATTCTCGAACATGGTATTCAATTGGAAGGTGACTTTTAATACTTCTTAAACAACATTAAAACTGTAGCAGATAGAGGAGGCACTGAATTGAGCCTTCATTTTGGCATTAAATGATTACAGTTAGGAGTTAATGGTTGCATTGTGGAAGTAAAAGGAGGAACCGCGGCTATGAAGAGAAGTTGTTCATTGTTTTGAGGATCATTATTGTTCATGCATGATTTGGGAAGGCATGATTGAGGAGGAAGTTGTTCATTGTTTTGAGAAGTGGTTTTTGTAGTTTTCTTTTTGAAGTGAAAAGTTTATCTCTGTGCTTTCTTGTGTTATACCGTGGCTTCAATTTACCCGCATTGGAAGTCTTTAAGCAATTAAAATCTCTATTCAAGTTTTCAAGATTGCCTGAGCTGTAATTTATAATTAGAGAGTTGGCGGAAATCGTTGTGTCTGTTCTCACTCATTTATAGCTTCGATTTGCATTTGAATTATGCTGGATCTATGTAGAATTGAAAAATTCTACACCATTAATGATTATGCAACTCTAAAATTCAGGCATATGTTTTGAATTTAGGGTAGAATGTCGTGTAAAACTAAAATTCAGGGCTCAATTTGATGTTAGAAGAGAATAAGCTACCCAGTCAGCTGAAAGGAGCCAATGACCACCAAAGGGTCACCGACTGAGTGGTAGAGCACCTCGGGATGCATATGAGGTTCCTAGCTTGAGTCCTATTTGTTCCATTCAAAATGTCATTTGGTTCCAGAATGAATGTCATACTAAATGTCATTTGATTACAGATTTAATCTTGTGCATTTAATGTTAAATATTGTTGTAAAGTTTAGTTCATTTAGATCACACTCTGCAATTTAGAATAACAGACTGCACAATACATTGTGGGACTGGCTAGAACTTTGTGTACTGGTTCTTCGCCCACTGATTCACCTCAAAATTTCAAATCTACTGCTCTATCCCCAACTAAGTCTGGTATGTAAAGTGCCTTGCCAAATCTGATCCAAAAACACTGATTTTCTGCCTTTGGAATTTTGACAAACACTTTGTATGCAATCTTCAATTTGCTGGTAATTGATTTCAGATTGCTTTGTCTTTGATTTGATGGATGCAAATGTTGTTCAAATGCTTGGAAATAACTTCTAAGATATGTATTCAAAGTTCTAAAATGAAGATGCAACTCTTTTTGTGTTTTCAAGTGCATATAAATGAATTTCTAAATGCAAATGCACACCTACAGCCAAGAGGTATTTTCACAAACACTTGGCATACATACTAATTGAGAGAAATGTAATTACATAGAAGAAACATTTTTACAAACACCTCTCATGTAATTTCCCTAATGCCAATAACCATCTACAGCACTATGACATTTCTACAAACATTTAGTATGCAAACTAACATGAGGGAATGAAAGCTACAGCCAAAGGCAATTTGTCAAACATGTCATACAACCTTATAACTCCTTCATTAAGTGCAAATCCAAATACAAGGTTGTTATACAATGTTGATATGATGATTGCAACTACTCAAAATGCAATGCCAAGACTCTTGGCTTACAATGGAATGAATAATGCTATTACAAATATGATATAGAATATGCACCTACAGCTGCAGGAAGGCAGCGACTAAAATAATCTAATATGACAATGCAAAGCATGCAAATACATAAAGGAACCTGGTAATAATATGCTGAAGGAAATCGATGATGAAATGGCAACTTGGTATTTCAAAACAATCTTCAATGATGCACAATCTTCACCTATAGTAGCCACCCCTGTTCTTGCCTGGAAACTCTTTAGAAAAATAAATACAACCTCTAAGCTCCTCGAATTTGTTATGAAAATGATTGCCAACACCAAAGGAAGCAATCCCTCAAGTGCCCACAAAATTATATCTCCTTATTGAAGAGCAACGAATGAAAATGTAATTTCTCTCATGGCTGATCTGCAGACTGAAACAAAATTACAGACCTCAAAATATCTCATAAATCTCTCCAAAAATGACCTCCAATGATTGCAATAAGTCCAATGAGAAAGATTGAAGTATCTTCCTCCACTATCCAACTAGGGTTGGTGTTGCACAACCGAAATTGGCACTTAACCAGCTAGGTTTGGTCTTTCACAAACGAAGACTGGAAAACAATAAGCTAAGCATTCAGCTTCAGCAGTGTAGTAGAAAAGTGTTTGCAACTCAAGATGTCCAAATGCATAGCCCAAGCCTCTTTTTATACTTTTTCAACCTCATCACCAAGAGACTTCTAGAAGATTCTTGATTATTCCTTAAGTGACTTTATTATTTTATTATTTTATTATTAAGTCACTTAAGTCACTTTTTATTATTAAATTAATTAAATAATAAGTCATCCCTTTTGATATTTTATTTTATGGGAATAACTTAATAAATAATTAATTTAATAACATCTCTTGATTTAATTAAATCATCAATTAAGCTATCCTCATAAATTATGAATAATTTGGACAACTTAATTAAATAATTTAATTAAATCACCATACCTCCAATTCGGGACATGACAAGCTGATTGAAGTATGACCCTTCAATCTTGTCTTAACAAATATGACTCTATCTAGGTCTCCAATTTCCTCAAACTCAAAATACTTTTCCATATCATTTATCCAGTCTATAAGTTCTTTTGGATTCAAGCTTCCATTGAAGGTAGGAACATCAATCTTTGGTCTCTTTCTCATTTTTGACAAAGCTCTCAACAATGGGTCATTTGCAATTGCTACAATTTCTTCTCTCTGTTTAGTTGTTAGGCTAGCATTCTCTAAAGCTTCTTCCTCATCACTCTCTGGTTCCCTTCTCTGTGCAAACCCTCTTCTTATTTCTTCTTGAAGTGCTTCCACTTGTCTTCTCAAAGCTTTGAAATCATTACCATGGAAAATAATTTCCATTCTTTCTCTTCCTCTTCCTCTACCACAATGGACTCCTCTCCCATCCATTTTTTTAACACCCACAAGCTAAATCCTGGTGCAAACTGCCTCTCTTCGACGACTTGTTTACACATTCAAGATCTTGCTACTTTGATACCACTAATGTAGAGATGGTGCAAACAAGCTCACAATTTCCCCTCTAAATTTCTCACAACACAACTCAAATAGAAACAAAAGTTTGCAAATAAAATTTTAAAACTTTCTTGCACAAGGAACTAATGATATGCTTTATTAATAAACATAGATTACAATGAAATTCATTCACTAATGGACTGAGATACAATAAATTATCTCCTACGAACAATACATATGCAAAATGAAATTCATTCACTATTGAAAATGAAGGTAATATTGTAGCTTAAAACTTGTAAAACTATGAGGCTATAGATCTAATTAAGTGTTCTTTACAAGCCACAATTCTTTGTGTATGATTATTCTATTTAGATCAAATTTACCAATTGTAGAAAGAGACAAAAGATTGTAGAAGAATGAGACAAGGGAGATAGAAGTGACACAACATATACGTGGAGAAACCCTTTCGGGAAAAAACTCCACCAGAATCAATAGTGCTTGTATTATTTAACCTTAAAACAAGATTACATTAATACTATATCAATCCTTGATTGATATGCTTCCTTGCCTTCAGTAATCCTTCTTCACAACCTGCACAAAACTCTCATGGAAATCTCATCCACTTGCTGTAGCACAAGCTATCTATGCATTCCATGTGACCAAGCATGAATCCACACATCCCATGCCATGCTTCAAACCCTCACACATGCACAAGCTCAACTTGCTAACCTGCAACAAACTCTAATGCACTTGATGCAATTAATAGACAAAAATGAACAATTAAACTCAAATAGCGTTGTACAAAATAAAAGCATAAATCTCCTCACAAAAATCTATACCTAGATTGGGCAAGTATAGTTCCACCGTGTAATTTGAAGTCAAACCAAAGTCTTCCTCAATTTAGGCACCCCAAATTGAACACTTAACTGAACTTTGGTCAAGAAAATATTTTGCAAACTCCACCTCAAAGTTGGCACCGAAGAATGGGCCCACTTGATTGAGCCTTGTAAATATCTTCATGCAAAGGTGTTAACTGAAAGATTCCAACTTGGGTGCCCAAGGTGGTCCCAAGTCAATCTTAGTTAACTGAAACATATCTCCCACCAATTCATGCAAACATTATACATGATTGATCATCCCCACTTAGCGCAAGTATCCCACTGTATTCACATGCAACTGAAGTCATTAGTCATGCAACTCAAGTCAACTCAAGTCAACTAGCATTCAACTCAAAAATAACTACATGCAACTGAAGATAACTAAACCATAAATAAGTTGAGCTAAACTGAACTGAACTGATAGTGCCACTCTACTCATGTAAATATCAATCCCTAATTTGTAGGATCTAAACATGAGTTACTGAAGTGTTATCAATCCTCCAAATAGTTAACTGAATCAAGGTGGGTTCCACCTTCCATGTGGGCACCCCATGTGCTCCTATCTTGTAGGAGCACTTCTTGGACGTCCCCACTTGTTCCTATTATTTAGGAATTATCACAAATGTCAATTTATATGTTCATTTCATTAAAATTTAATCTCTTTCTAATCCTAGTGTTGGGGAACACTTTCCAAGGACTTAGGAGATACATGAAATATGTTTAGGATTGCAATTAAATGTCCTATTCCCAACATTCATAGCCAAACTATGCTCAGACATATGAGTATCTGCAAATAGAACCATCTCCCAACACTTATATATCACCTGCAACTCTTACAAATTTAATCTAGTTGTTCTAGAATTCTAATGGGTTGTTATTTATCATATCAAACCTACAATAAACATGTCCAGACTTGTCTCCATAGAAAAATTACACCCTTTAACCTTCTTCCATCCAAAAATCACCTTCAAAATCCCTCATTTTAAGAAATTGTTGATTATTCTCCCCCTGTTAAGGAATTAAATTGATATACTTTTTTCTCCCTTCCTCAATCCGGTATGCCATCCCTTGTAGCTGCAAAAATGAGACCTCAATAGATAATTAAAACAATAAAAATCCACTTACAATAGCCTTGTCAAAGATAGGATGTTGCAAAAAAAATTATTCCCCTTCTTTATCTCCTGAAAAAGAAAAAATCCAAGGAAAGTCTTGGGTCCATTTACCACTCCCTACTTCTTAGGGATTAACATTTAATATTTTTGAAACTCCCTTATCCATTTCCAATACCTCATAGTGGGTTTTAATTATTTTGCCATTTAAATGCTTTCAAATATGCTTTTTGCTTTATACCCCGCTAGTCAACTTGTCAAAGTGCAAGGACAATTTAATTGACAAGTTTAAATCTTTGAAGATAAATAATTTTCCACCCCACAACATGTAATCGAAGCAAAAATTCAAGAAACCAAAAATACAACCAAAATTTTACCTCTTTTTGTTGATACAGGATTGCTAGTTACCATGGATGCTCTTGCATCAATTTTAGTTTCACTAAATACTTTGTCATTTTCTCACATTTTAAGAGTTCCTAGTAATTAGAATATAAGTATTCACTTCACTACTTTTTGTGACAATCTTGGTTTCTAGTTTGCACAATATGCCAACACGTCTCTTGGACATTAGTGTGTCATGTTGTTGTCCATGTGTCATGTTGTCATCCTTGGCCAAGAGCTTGTCAGATTGTCTAGAAGTCCTCCGTTACTTACTCTTTATGTTTCTAGAACTCTCATAATTTTGTCCCATCACTTGAGCATTATTCCTTGAGGTAGTTGAGAACCATTTTCTCTCTATAGAATCTTCTTTGTCCTAGAGACTCAGGAGTAGCAAATTTACTCCTCTATAGAGTCACAGTAACTTAAAATGTAGCAACCTAGAACAATAACATAGTAAATATGTTAGTGGTTATAATTAAATAGCTTATCTATCAATTAAATTTAATATCACACTATATTCCCTTAGGAATAATCATATTTAGACACTTCTTCCAAAATAACATAAAAAATAAGTAGAAAATGATAGCATCATCATTCTAAAATTTTAAGGAATAGGCATCTCAGGGAGTGTCAAAACTTTCAAGGATCAAGGATGCCTCCTAATGAGTACTTTAGGGTAAGGAAGTCTAAATGGAAATATTCATCCACCTAAGTTAATTTCTACAGAACCCAATTACAAAAATCTATGCAAGTACGTATTCAAAATCCATATAAAAAAGAATAGATAATATACCATCAAAGATGACATAATATATACCCTAGGAAAACCTTCAAGAGGGAAAAACCAAGCCTCCAAAAATATCCATCACTCATGTATTATTCAGAAATAAATATTAAAATACATCTTCAGAGTCTCCATGAATACTCTTGAAACAAAATCCCTCTGCAAGAACTCCATGTGAACAAGCATGTAACCACACATCCCACATGTCCATGCTTCAAAAATTGAAAATTCCAACAAGGTATTCTCTCAACCCCTTAGCCAAAATGACCAATAAACAAACCTTAAACAACTACCCATTTGCTTTCTTTTATAGACATAAGCTTGCACATAGTCACAAAGTGGTATTACGTAAAACCATGTGACTATATTTACCATGAGCTTACAAAACAATTAACCCCCACATTTACTTTTTGTTATTCAATTTTCCCAATATTAAATATTTCTCTAATGTGCAACCCCAAATTAAATATTTATCACGATATTACATACAACACATAATGTGGCCCCAAGAATGATAACCCCATGTGATACAATCCTATATCCCCTAGGTCAACCATAAATAATAAAATATCATATTAGAAAATTATGCAAGGTGAAAAACACACCTTTTCCTAACAAGCTTGATATCCCCAATAGCATGTGATTAGTAACCTTTTAAGCACATCATGGTCAAAATTCAAGGTGACCACTAACTAGATACCCAAGTAAGAGAAGTTTGAAAATCCAACTATAAAAGATATTATATTGATGTTTATCGAGGTCAAACTTTGGCCCAACTACTAACAAGGTAAAGTTGAAGGAAATTTGAAAGATCGACAAACTGATGAAATCATCATGACATCAATAGGATGGATGACATTAGCATGACATCATCATTTGATATCAACATGAAATCATTAAGAGAAATTTTATTTTAGTCAAGGTATAAAGGAATTAGGAGCTTTGAAAATTGAATTCAAAAAAAATGTTACAATGGGGCATGTTGGGGTTGGAATTTGAAAGAAACAATAATAGGGTACCTAGGTAAGAAAACTTTGAATCTCTGATCTTGAAAGGATATTACATCAAAGGATTATTGGGATTAAACTTTGACCCAAACTGTAATTAGGTACTTTAAATAAAATAACCCCAACACACCAAAATTTTGACAAAATATAAACTTATCAAGAATAAAATAGGTTAAGCTTGATTTCCTCTCATAAGGTACTAACATTGGGGTTTCAGGGACATGAATGAAAGAATCCCATGATGAAATTTTTTGAAATATTAATAGATTGATGAAATCACCATAAAATAATCAAGATAAAATCACCAATAAAAATATTATGCCCTAAAACATTCAAGATATAGGATAAGGTTCGTAAACAAAGCAACCAAAAGATTCATGACAAGGATGGTATCGAGGAATGGTGAACTATAAAAACCTAACAAAACAACACTAACTAAATTTTCATAGACTTAAGTAGATTGTTAGGATTATAAGGGAAGGTATGTAGGTATGGATAATCCTAAAAGTTTGGAAGACTGACAAACATGAAGGAAAACACTAGGAATAGCCCAAACTTATACTTTTAATGAATCTTTGCATCTTTTCACACATAGGGTTCCCATTTTGGATGCCTTAAATAAATTATAAGTAATAGGTCAAATATGAATAAGAAAAAGAGGAGTCCCCCACTTTACTAGGGGCAAAGTGGGGAATGTACGCATAGAACAACATATAGCAACACTAGTCTCATTAGAAGAAATAGAAGTTGGAGGAGATGAAACACTAACATGTGTCTTTAAAACGTCAGCCAATGAAAGAACACCAAGATTCAACTAACCATATTATATCTCCTCAAATTTTACACACTAGATGGTTGAGTGTGTATATTAGTAGAAGGAACACTATAAATAAAATATGAGAATGTGTACAGTCAAGATTGATGATCTACCTCCCAAAATACAAAAACATTTATACTACAAAAATCCTAAATAACCACAATATATGTGGTGAACTCAACACTCTTCCCTACCCCACCGTGTCAATATGATAGATAGAAAGGATATTGGATGAAAATGACAACATAAAAGGGATATCGGTGAATGATCCTTCATCTATTTCAATAGACCCTTTACCATAAACACACACATATGTGCTGTTATCCATCAAGATGTGTGGTGGATGAAAAAGACTTAAAATTAAATAGCATACTTTATGATGAATCCATATGACATGAGGCTCTAGAATTAAGTACCAATCTTTCGACTAACTCAATATTGAAAACTACAATAAGTTCCTACCCCTTTTATTTTTATAAATTTGAATGAGAAGAAGAAGATGACTCCTGACATGGTTAAAGGAAAATTTATTTGATTTTTCTTAACAAGATGGTTTAATTCATCAATCTTTTAATCATATTTATTTTCATCGTGTCTCTATTTCTTGCATTATGCATATTTAGGCTTCGCCTTAAATGATTCATCTTTTAAGAGAGGATTACAAATTTTTGCATGCCTTATTTTTTTCTTCTTTTGTTGATTTTCAAGAGTCTTTGATTCCTTATGTACCTTAGGTTCATTAGTCACCAATTTGTGGTTTAGAATAACTTATGAGACCCATTTGAATCAACTTCATTTCATGTATTAGAAGATTAAAAAATACATCAAAAGTAGCTCAACATATATAGCTAATTTAGAGATTCTACGCTTGTGAAAGCCAAAAATAAATATTGAATACTCAAAACCAAGCTTAGATAAAAAAATTTAGAATCAATTATAAATCCTCCTTGTTAATATTATAATCCTTTAAATATTGTGTTCTTAGTTGTCTAATCTTGGAGATAGAGTCTTAGGTGTGGTCAAAACCTTTACATCAAGAGTCATCAAACTATTATAGATATGATATACCTAATCTTGTCAATTTTATCATACATTTTTTAAGAGTCTCTCAATCCTCCTTAGATGTTTTGCATAATTCAAGATGCAATTATAAATCAAAAGATACTAATGAACAAATGTAATCAAGAATAATCTCATAGTTGATTTCCCATATTTCCTTTACACTAGTATTAGTAGGTTCAAAAATAATTTATTTTACATATCATAGTGGAGGCATAATTATTTTAAGTTAAGAGTTCAATTTGAGTTTTTCCCATTGCAAGAACAAACAATAAAGAAATGAAAGAAATAAACCACCACAAGATTACCATTTGAATTTACTAAATCAAGAACCCCTCCATAAATATATGATCTTAGCACTTTATAGTTAGTGTGATTATAACTATGACTTGTCAATTTAGTGAAGTGGTCTTGATCTTAGTACATCACATATGCTAAATTTCCAAAAAATAAAATTATATTGTTAAATAAAATGATATCAATATAATTACACCACTATGAAGTATATGAAAAATCATACACTTTTTAGAAAAATTATGTCAAAAATAATTATTGTATGAATCCAGATGAAACCCCAAAAGTTTCTAAAATGAAAACTATTCAAAAAAATCTATGTATGATAATCTACAATTTTTTTGAAAATTTAGAAAGGAAAATAAAAAATTCTACACCTCTATGAATCTCTCAAAATTATACCACAAATAAAAATTTCTAAAAAAGGACCTTGTATGTTGAGAATAGTGCCTTTAAATTTTAAGTGTAAAAAAATTATGAATTTTGAAAAAGAGACAATTTTAGCAATAAAAAAAAACAAAATAGCCAAAACATTGCTTGTAGGGTTGGTATATACCACAACATTGGTGGATTAAAAAAATTACATTTAAGCATCAAAACCACTATTTGGCTAGCTAAAACTATTGTTTGTATATAGAGGAGGTTATTTTGTAAGAATTTAATGGCATGTTTAATGGCAATAATCGTTGATATACCCACGAAAATATTCTTTCATTAGTTGCTATAAGGGATGATGGGTAACACTTGTAGGACCTACATAGATAGGGTACAAATATGCCTTACAGAAAAATGAAATAATTATAGAAAGGAAATTTAAAAACGAGCAAATCAAATTTTTCACTAATGGATATTAACTATTGATAGAAAATTGTTGATGTCTATAATATTCTACGACGGTATGATTCTATGAATGTTTATAAGATTGTTAGGAATTAATTAGTGCATGTCATATAATAATGTAATAAATAATAAGTTATCTTGTCAATGTTGATTTATTAATTAAAGATTAGTTATTAGTTAAGATGTTACTTGGTAGTCAGTTGTTGATGGAGTTTATTTATCTCTTAACCACAAAAATAACTAATTGATAGTTTTATCAAAATGTTATTTAAGAATATACTAGTGGATTGGAGATGGTGGAATATAAATAGATCATTTAAAGATATTGTTTATTTTACTCAACTTTTACTTACCATATTAATATACTTCCTACCTAGAAACATTAGAGTTACATGCAATTACCACAATTAAACAACATAATCCATCAATATGGATATTAAGATAGGTTATAAATCTTGTAAGTTGTTTGGATGGTTGAAACTATTGTTTATACATGCGAGCGAGGTAATTTTTTTTTTTAGAAAGAATGAGATTTGCATGGTAGGAATCCACCAATATATATCTATGAAATATTCTTTTCTTAATTGTTGTAGGGGATGACAAGTCCTATGCCACATGGCACTGGTTGAGCTACTACATGTATACCAAATAAATATTAAAAAAATGAAATAAATATAAAAAATAAATTATGATTGTTAGGAATTAATCAAGTGCATGTCACATATTAATGTAATATATAATAAGTTAAGGCATTAGACAAATTCACCACCTATAATTCATTATGGGAAAATTCACCGCCAACAATTCATCGCGGGAAAATTTACTCCCATGACAAATTCACCTCAAGAAAAATTCACCACCCGCAATTCACCACCATAGAAAATTAATCGCAAACTTTCCACCATGATGAATTAAGGGTGATGAATTTTCCTTGAGGGGAATTTGTCATGGGTGTGAATTTTCCCATGATGAATTGTTGGCACTGAACTATGGTGAATTTTCCTAAAGCCTAAGTTAACATATTAATGATAATGTATTTGTAGACACCTAAATTTGGACACTTAATTTATTCAAATTTATCCCTTTCGCCTAAACATTCCCTTATCCGCATTAATTAAGTAATATCACTATTATTTAATTAATATTCTAAATTTTTAATCCCTAAGGTATTTAATCAAGAATACCTTATCTCTTTAATCCTCCTTCCATCAATTGAATTAAATAAATATTCCATTTATTTAATTCCTTTCATGTCACATCCTCCATCATTTTTATCTTATCCTAATCCATCTTCTAATCTCATCATTAAGGTGTGCACATGCCTAATCCTTGATTAGGATGTGTCACATCCTCCAACTTTTGCAAATTGGCCTCTAATCTCTCTTAGCCACCTAACCCTTCTCTAATCCTTCATTAACTAGCCTAATCAACCTTTCAAGGAAATTTTAATTCCTTTTATCCTTCCAAGGAATACAATTCATTTTTCTCTTCCCCCATGTGATCTTTGACTTG
>VDFB02024945.1:0-18843 GCA_007258455.2 Sequoia sempervirens
GAGAATAGTTTCATAAATCATTTATGTTTTAAAAAATTAGGGAAATGCAAAGGCATTGATTGATCAAAGAAGATCTATGTCTTTACTTATTTGTGGGAATAGATTTAAAAATCATTTGTGTTTTAAAAATTTGAGGAAAATGCAAACGCATAGGTCCATTGAGCAAAAGCGAAGGCATAGATCGATTAAATAATTAAAAAAAGAGATTAAAAGTTAGAGGTGTAGGAAGACAGTGCACAAATGCAAATTAAATGCATTAAATAGCATGTGGGTGGATGAGAAACTACTGGAATGGCTTGGTGGACATGTATAGCCAGGCTACTTTGTTCATTTGTTATAGACTTAAGTCACTTGTTAAGCATGACTATTACTTTGCACAAATTGTTTTTCTATTCTACAAGTCTTTGTTCTAGGAGAGTTTATAGTGATTGAGCAGACTTTGTTATAGTTACAGTGTCCAGAACCATAAATGAGTTACTTGAGGCAATAAATAGTTTCTTTCCTCAGTTTTGTCTTACTTTAGAGGTTTAAAGCACATAGTGAAATTGGCAATGTGAGCCAAAAAAAATTGTGGTTAATGTCATTTTGCATGTAAACAAGACCATGGAAAAATATCGTGTCGTGTCTATGAGTAATGTAGTACATCATTCATTGTACTCATGTGCCATGTCAACTTTTGAAATTAACTTTGTGGTCTTTTTTTGCAACAGCCTTTTAAATCATTCGTGTTCAAAGAAATGAGGAATACAAGATGACAAAATGAATACATGAAAAAGAACTTTATGTAGTTATTATATTGAAGAATTTCAATTGCATTTCAAGAAAATCAGAAAGACAATTTGGAAAGTTGACCTTGCAATTTGCTATTGAATGATCAAGTATACTTGTAGCAATGTACAAATTATGGCTGTTATTATAGGCACAAGTAATTTTTCCTAGTACAATGACAAAATTGAGAAGTGAGCAAACTGTAAAAACATATACTATTTCATCAACAACCATGGGAAATCTTCCTAGAAGCGCATATTTGGAAAACTCTCCATTGTTTTTTTTTTTTTTAAAGGAGAAGGTTAATATGCTAACCTCACATTGTAGTTTGTGCGTGATTGTTTAAATACAGTTGAAAGCACCGATTCCTGTTACAAGGACAATTTAGACAAATGAGTACAGTGAGTGACATATACTATGTTATTCATAAAAACAAAACAAAATTCTTATGTAGATTCATTCCGACGGGAAAGAACCTAAGTAAGAACTTTTGTTTCTTATAATGCAAATTGCATTTTATAATTTTAAAATACTTATTGTTATTTGTGTACCCTATAATATAGAACATATTTTGCATATACATGCATTAGTGTAATTCTGTTATTGCAATGGTGGCATAAGCTCTTTAAGAGCAATCAATGGAATAGATGCCATACTTGCTTAAGCGTCTAAAGAAGTGTAAATAGGCCATGGTAACCTATCAATACTAAGCCAAAAAATGACACAGACCTGTGCTAGCACTGTTAAGTTATGATAAAAACAATTTCTAGCTACTGTTTAATGCTAAACGAGCTATCACTTAATAGTGAAAGCCAGATAAATATTGATTTTCTAACTAGATGGGGTCATTTCATTTCCATTTGCATAAGTTTATTTTGTACCATTATGTAGCACTTACTATTACTTGTGCAATGAAGCCACATGCAAGTAGAATTCATAACTCATAGAATTTAGATACACTCAAGGAGAAATACAAACCAAGGTTGTTGGCATCCTCATAAGAAAGATGATGAGATACATCCAATTAATGTATGCCACAACATCTTATTCAATGAAGATGATCTGGATAGGGACGTTACAAATGAGAATCCTTATTGGTGTGTGAGTAATCCTCTTTTTCAAGACTTCTCAAGGAAATTGCATGCCAATACTATCAGTGAACAGGTGGAATCAGATTCATTAATTGACTTTGATTGATGGGTCAAATGTGTACAAGGATAGTTATAATTATTTCTTTGTTTTAATTATTATGTATGTAAATACTATTTAGCAGTTACCTAATTAATTAGATATGAAATGATAGAAGGGAAAAGAAGATTAATTAATTAAGATAATTTGATTCATTAATTAATAAGGTGAATTATCATGTAAAAGTACAAAAATTAGAAGTTTGGAAAAAATCCTCTTTCCTTTATGCTTTAATGACAACAAGAAAGCTGAAAGCAATTGTGGAGTTTAGGCTTATATCTGTAAATTGCATTTGCCTGATAGTTTGTAAAGCCTTCTCAACACATTGTCCACATGTTGTTTGAAAGGTCCCATTATGGCACATGCTAACAGGACAGTGGCTCTAAAGCTTGCACTATGGAACAGTTCTGTAGTAATTGAAGATATGTAATCTTTAGAGGACTCATAAGCACCAAGTTATTGTTAAGCTTTCATATTGTACATTGGACAAAAGACAATTGCTCATCCGAGGAACTAGTCTATGAAGATTAGCGTAGGCTGAGCACTGTGAAACCCAATCTGCCTATGGACTTTAAAATAAAAGAAAACTGATAAAAATAACTATTTATTGCCTGAAGTAACTTGTCTACGAGTGTCCTTTTTGGAACCATGACAACCTTTTCCCTGTCACTGTAAACTCTTTCCTAGAAAAGACATATAGACACACACATATATGTATACATATGTATATATATGTATAGATACATCCATGTAGACACACATAAATGCATGTATGGACATAAACATATATGCATGCATATACACATAGATGCATCTATACACACATACATATATGCATAAATACATACATGCATAGATATATCCAGAGACATATGCATACATGCATATATGCATCTACAAATGTTTACATAGATATGCACATAGATAAATGCATATGTACATAGAGACATGCATACATACATACATGCACCGACACATCAAGCACAAAGTGATAGTGATAGTCCAACTAAAGCACTATGAAACACTTCATTATGCACTTAAATGGAAAGAAACTGTGGAAAATAACAAATTATCACCTCAAGTAACTCATTTCTGGGTCTGGACTCTGCAACTATAACATTTGTTGATCAGTCGCTACAAACTCTTCCTCAGAACACGCTCTTACAAAACACAAAAACAACACACGCAAAGTAATAGAGATGCATAGCAAGTGGCTTAACTCTATATTAAATGACCAAAGTACCCTGGCCACACGTGGCCACCAAGCCATTCCAGCGCCTTCGCCTCGAGCCAGATGCCATTTAATGCATTTAATTTGTATTCATGCAGTACGTACGTCTACTCACTAGTTTTATAAACTATGCCTTTGCTTAAATTTATTTAATCAATTTATGCGCTCACATTTTCCTAATATTTTAATGCATTTAATCTGCATTCATGGATTACGTACCTCTAGCCACCAGTTTTTAAAAATATGCCTTAGCTTAAATTTATTTAATCAATCTATGCGTTCACATTTTCCCAAATTTTCAAAACAAAAAATGATTTATAAAGCTACTCAGCCGAATAGGAAAATAGATAAATGCTAATTTTCCAATATTAAAAATAGCTCTCCAAATTTAAACTATACAAAAAAATAAGTAATATGTTAAATGTCGAAATGTGATTGCCCAATGCTGTCAGTTAAAAGCATTCCAACCGAATGAATGAGTATGCCTGCCTTGACACTAGGAACCAATAAAATTCACACTATAGAAAACAATTTATCCAAGTGAGTGTTATTAGGTTTGTTATCTTCAATTTCAAACTCCTTTGACTTTAATGCATTTTCTTTGATGGTAGGATATGGAGATTCTTTTTTTATTGAGAGTTTTGAAACAATATCACAAATCTTTTTGATATCATGTGTTTAACACATTGCAACAACAAATAGATACAAAGACTGTGTGAGCCTTCTTTTAGAGTTTGGAGCAGAAGTAAAAATCATAGGTACCCTTGAATACTTGTTTATGTTCTCATTCTACAAGAGCATTGTAGAGTTTTGAATGTTGTTTATAGTTGCTTGTTATTCAATATGCTATAAAAGTGGGGTAAATTTTTTGAAAAAACATGATGAATTAGAAAGCTCAACAATCCATTGTTTTTTCTGTTTTCCAAATTCTTGATTGTTTCATTTAACAAAATAAAGTTCTTGACCAAATTCTGCTAAACTAAAATAGATGGAGGAGGAAGTGTGTCTCTGTCGGAAGCAGTTCTTGGGTGATATGAATTGATAGCAAAATTACTAGATACCCTTTTTGCATTAGTGCAAAAGTAATATGATAAAAAATCAATGTTCATAAAAGCTTTTTCACAGATTATTGGAGTTTAAATTGTTACTTGTTTATGCTACAAGTCATTGTATTTCATAGCTTATGTTTCCTATGCATTCCTTGTTTCCAATTCCTAGACCTTGTCTATATTTCCACATTGTGAATATATGTCTACGATAGCATTTTCAACTATTATATCTACCTATAAGCCAATACATCACTGCTGGGGATAAATAAGTGTGAGCAATATTATAGAGACAAACTTATTTCAAGTGCCTTAAATTCATTATCATCTTAGAAATAGGTTTTTACTTTTCTGTGATATCTACCAATAGCAAGGGAGCAATGAAGGACCTGGCTAACAATTGCATCTTATGTTTCTATTCCCTCTTGTTTGGAGTAAGAATCTCCATTTGTGGTATAATCATATAGTTTGTTTGGCTATAACTTGAAAAACAGGGGCTTGACTGCATTGCACAGTTATAAATTCATTTTTAATACATTACGGTTGTACCTGATCTTATTAAGGTGGTAAAACATGGTAAGTAATCCAACAAAAGGATGTGTAATTTTAGTCATTGGCATATGTAGACAAGTTTTGATGGTAAAAAGGTAGACAACAATAATATAGTGTGGAATACAGTGGAGGCTTATGCAAAGGTGAAAATACTCAGCTCTTCCAGCAATTTACCAAGACTCTCTAAGTTAATATAGTTAGGCTAGGAATATGTGGGGTATACATATGATGATTGAAAAGAAGCTCTATCTGTAGCAATATAAGACAAAGAGAGAAATATTTTTTTTTTAATGATTTGTGTATTTTGATTCAAAGTTTTCTAATATACGTGTTATTATCAGTCATGCATTTGAAAACAATGTTACTCCATATACAAATAAATTTAAGCAAAGACATAGATTTGAAAACTGACAGCTTTTATCAATACAAAGGGGACGTTTACAGTGACAAAGAAAAAGCTCCTGTGCTGATTGAATGAACACCAAGAGACGAGTTACTCAAGGCAACAAATTTCTACTTTTATTTATTTTGCTTCATTTTATCCCAGAAATGAAAGTTGGGTTTCACAATGCATCAAAACACATTTGTGCAAACAACTCCCAAAATTATAATTGTAATGGATGATAGTGATAGTGTAATGGATACTAATAGTCAAAACACCGAAAAACACCAGCAAGTATTTTTTTTAGATTCAATAGAAACAAGTATTAATTGAAAATAGATTAACCTGGCAGACTATTTATCATAGGTTCTTGAATTCCAAATGCACAAGTGTAAGCATGGTTCTCTATAGGCTTTCGCTATGCATTTTAACTATATTGTTGTTTTACATCAAGCCTAAAGAACCACTGTAAGTATGGTTTCCAAACAGATTTAAATCAATCGATTTAAGTCAAGAAAGGTTTCCAATTACACTTAATACTTGAACCATAAAGCATCATTGCTTCAAGCTATAGCAAAACTGTAGACAGGCACACAAAAGAAAATTCAACTATGACATCATCTAACAAGGATTTTCTTGCTATTACTATGATTAACTATTGAACTCAATTGACTCATCAGTCAAACAGCTTGATTGATTAGTGACCTAACTTGTTTGAAAGCTATCTTGTTAAGCTGATTAGTTAATTTCATTAATGAGTAAAAGATATAATTGACTTAATTTGCATGAGTCAAGTGTAAGATTGACTTATTTGTTAATTGACTTTGATTAATGTATCAGAGAGAGATGAGACAAATTAAATTGTCATGAGTGAAATGTGAGATGGACTTATTAGCTGATACACCATATATACTATGACATTTGAGCTTTCATGAAATAATAGCAAAAGCAATAGAATAAATAGATGGCTTGAACATAGACGAAGGGATACAATTAATATGAACAGCTATAGCTTGTTGAATATTTGTAGCACAAGAAATGCAAAGGAAGATGTTGGCGAAGGTTTTGCAATTTCGGTTTGCACCTAGCAATTGCATTTGCTTCCTTGTCTATAAATCCATTTCAAGAAATTCCTTTTTTGCATATGAATGGCCATGATTGGTTTAATTGATTTGGTGAATAAAGATGATTTTTAATTAACTATAATTAACTATTCAAGAAAACTGTTCTATTAATGAACTAGTTTCATTGATTGGTCAAGTAACTTGATTCACAGTTAACATGATCAGCTATTTAGTTAATTTTATTGAAAGTTTGCAAAAAAAAAAAAATCGACAAATAATTCTCTACATAATTTGCAATCATTACACACCAAGAGCTAACATTTCTTCGAGGAATTCTGTCAAACAGTTTACATGTTTTTCTTGTGCTTCCATATTTTGTATGCATATTCATGACAACATTTCAAACCATAATATATGTCAGAAATCCATGTCTTATCATGCTTAGATGAATGTACATATCCTGTTCTAAAGCTCCTATTTTATTAAAAGCACGCAAAATGGTCAGAAAGATTGTGTATCTGTGAATGTGAATAGGCAAGATTAATTTAACTGATTTGGAGGATAAATATGACTAATAATTAGCTATGACTAACCACACAACACAATTAATTCATTAGCCAATTAGCTTGATTGATCGCTGAATTAACTTGTTTGAAAGATATCATGTTAAGCCAATTAGCTAATACGCCTCATACAGTATGACATTTGAGATTCAAATAAGTCTCATGGCCGCAAATTTGCTACCATGTTAAAGCCAATTACATGGGGTCATTCTATTTCCATTTTCCCAAGTTCATTTCATTCCATTATCAAGCACTAATTATTAAATGTTTAAACCAGGTACATGCAAACAAAAATCAGAATTCATAGTATCCATATACACCTATGCACAAGTACATGTTATCCAACATATTAACACAGACATGGTTTTCTAGTGCTAGTTTGTTAATTGCCTTTGATCAACAGTTCAAATGTACACAAGGATAATTGTAATTATTTCTTTGTTTTAATTATTATGCACTTAAAGACTTATTAGCAGCTACCTAATTATTTAACTATCCTTGTACACATTTGACCCATCAATCATAGTCAATCAATAAATCTGATTTCACTTGTTTTCTAATAGTATTGGCATGCAATTTTCTTGACAAGTCTTCAAAAAGAGTATTAGTCACACACCAATAAGGATTCTCATCTGTAACCTCCCTAACCAAATCATCTTTATTCAATAAGATGTTGTGACATACATTAATTGGATGTATCTCATCATTTTTCTTATTAGGATGCCAACAACCTTGATTTGTATTTGTCCTTGAGTGTATCTGGATGCCATGAATTATGAATTCTACTTGCATATGGCTTGGCTATACAAGTAATAGTAAGTGCTACATAATGGTAGAAATCACAACTCATAGCATCCATATACACCTATGCACAAATACATGTTATCCAACAGATTAACATGCACATGGTTTTCTAGTGCTAGTTTGTTAATTGCCTTTGATTAATAGTTCAAATGTACACAAGGATAATTGTAATTATTTCTTTCTTTTAATTTCTATGTTCTTAAAGGCTAATTAGTAGTTGCCTAATTATTTAGATATGAGACGATACAAGGGTAAATGAGAAATATGAACTTGCCTAGATCGACATGAATGAAATGTGAGATAGAGCTATTGGGTAATATGCTACATATACCAGTGTGACATTTAAGCTTCAAAGACTGCCAATGAACAACAAAAGCTTCAAAAATCTTAGTTAACATGTAAAGGGCTGAAAAAAATTGATCTGCCAATTGAATGGGGTCATTTTACTTCAATTATCTAGCACTTATTCTTAATTGTTTAATGCAATCACATGCAACCAGAATTCAGAACAATTAGCATCAATACACACCTATGCATAGATACATGCTCTCTAACATATTGATATGCATATGGTTTTCTACTGGCATAATCCTTGAAAATTCATTAGGTACAAGCGCTAGTTTATTAATTGACATTGATTGCTGGATAAAATGTATACATAGACACATAGCTGCACACATGCTTCAATGCACAGATGCATACATACATGCATGGATGTACACATATATACACGTATACATACATACATGATTACACACACATATATATATATATATATATATATATATATATATATATATATGCATTCATGCATCCATGGATGCATATATCCATGTATTAATAGATCCCTTAAAATATGCACATATTCAAATGACCACATAGACTTGGGGAATGAATATTTATGTGGCCTTTACATGATAGCAATAAATCCTATAAATATGCATATATGCATGAAGACACATAGCCATCAATGAATCTATGCATTTGCATTTTCATGAGCATTTTAAAACAAACATGATTCAAAAAGCCACTCCCATGGGTTGCAAAAACAGATAAATGCCAATTTACTGATATGAAAAATAACTTACGAAATTGAGATCATATATATAAAAAGCAATATGTACAATAACCACAATATGACTAGATGGCTAGCTGGCGCCATCCACAAAAAAACATTTAAAGCAAATGCAATAGTAATCTGTTATATACACACACACATACATGGTAACATAGATACATGCATACATATATACATAATTACATGCACACATATATACATGCAAACCTGTATGCATGGATGCATACAAAGACTATGTTTCATGGGATTATTAAAGAGTTCACTTGCTTTCTATATGCTTCCATATTTTGCATGTGTGCCTATGAGGACAATAACTACAATATTTGACAATATTCCTCTATCCTTTATGACAGCTCATTGGTTCCAAAGCTCTCATTATAGGACAGTTGTACATTGCCTCCAAGACTCAGATGAATTCTTGGTATTTCAAGGAAAGATTCGAATCGATAACACTTAAAATGATCTAAACTATTATTTTATAATCAAAGTATCCAAATGCATTGCAGCAATGCGAAACCCAACTTCCATTTAAAATGTACAATGAAAGTAAATAGAAGAAAAAATGCATTTGCTTCAAAGTTTGTAAAGCAATTTCAACAGATTGTCTAGCCATTGTTTAAAATATGATCTTCTATCAACATAGTCCTTGAACCTTCTTTAAGTCTAACTGCTACTTTGTTAATTGACTTTGATTGAAAGGTCAAAATGTGAAATGTGGCCAAGGATAATTATACTTATTTATCTCTTTTAATTGTTATATATTCAAAGACTAATTAGCAATCCAAACAGCCTCGCCTTTAGTCAGATGCCATTCAATGCATTGATTTTGCATCAATGAATTATGTACCTTCAGCCACTAGTTTTAATCAAAGTATGCATATGGATTTAGAATCAAACTCTCAAAATAAAAAAGACTATGTTTAAATTATAAAGTGCAATCAGCCACCAAAGAAATTGATTGGATAATAATTGCATTTCTGATGTCATGTTATTGCAACAAAGATCTACTTTTGAACCCCAATTGCTTAATTTTTATGAACCATATAGCATATGCCACTCACAATACCCATTTGTAAAGATTGTCCTTGTAACAAAAAGAAACGATATAACTACAAGTACAATCAATATAGTGAGAATCTTGAACTAACCTTTTTCTTTGTCTACTCTATGCAATTGTAAACAAAGGAGAAGGTTCATTCTAGAAACTCACCCTGTACTCTTTTCTTGAAGAATTTGCTACAGTTGGACCGCTACACCACCTCTTTTCTTCCAATCAAAAGCATTGCACCATGTAATAAGCTTTGATTAGAAAATAAGACCATTTGTTTGTTTTTTTAAAAGAATAGCAATAAAGCTCAAGGAAATGAGCAAAATGCAAACAACTCCCAAAATTACAATTGCAATATATAATACTCCTACTGCGATGGATTCTAGTAGCCAAAACCATTAAAACACTAGCAATCATTTTTTAGATTCAAGAGACACAAGTATAAATGTAAATTAGATTAACTACACAAACTAGTTGCCATAGGTTCTTGTACCACAAATCTTCTAGCAATGAATTTAACTGCTCTTTTTGCACAAAGCCTAAAATTATTTTTTCAAGCAATATTACTTAACTGCTCTATGGCAACATTGCAATTTAGATTCTAAAACATATTTGACATAGTTTTTTATAACCCCAAGATACAATTTTCTAACTTCCTAAGCATTCAGTCTAAGTTTTCCAATTACAAAATCTCAAATTGCGGTTTGCTTTGTATGTCTGTACCTTGAATTTGATCACCAGGTAAAATGTACACAAGGATAATTGTAATTTTTTCTTTCTCTTAATTACTATGTATTTAAAGACTAATTAACAACTACCTAATTAATTAGTTATCTAATGATACAAGGATAAATGACAAATATGGAATTGATTACTTTAACATGACTGAAATGTCACATGGGCCTATTAGCCGATACACTACATATACTGTGACTTTTGAGTGCTTAATCCATCTACATGCAAGTACAAATCACAACCCATAATTAAAATGTCCACAAGGATATTTATAATTATTTATTTCTTTTTATTATTATGTATTTAAAGACTAATTAACAACCACCTAATTAATTAGATATCAAATGAAAGAAGAGTAAATGAGAGCTACCAACTCCATAAAAATGCCAAAGTTAACATGTGAATATCAAGGTGTCCAGATTTAATACTCATTGCATTCCCCAGAAGCCCATTTCTTTGAGGACTTTTGTAAAACAGTTCACTTGCCTTATAAATGCTTTCGTATTTTACATGTCTACCTATGAGAACAGTAACCATGACATCTGACAAAATTTAAATGCTTGCTGGCAGAAAATAGGTTTCTACTGCATTCTTTTGTCTATCTCTGTGCAAATGAAAATTTGTATTCTGCTATGCTAAATTCTCTAGTGTTTTTTGTATGCTCCCATTGTTTGCATTTATGCCTACGAAGACAACAACCACGACTTTTAACAGAATCCCTCTATCCTTTATGCTTTGATGACAACGGAAAAGCTCAAAGCAACACACTGTCGACTCATTGTTCGAAAGCTCTCATTATCGCACACATTGACATAATTTTGGTTCCAAAGCCCTCTTTATGGGACCACTTTGCAGTAATAAAAAATATACAAACTTTACAGGGCTCACATGCATGAAGTAAAATGGACAAGAGGATTTCTACATAATTCCTATCAAATGCAGATGAAACCTTTGCATTTCAATAAGAAATTCAAATAGATAATACTAAAATTAGTTTAAAATACGAATTTATAATCAAAGTATAAGAATGCCTTAAAGCACTATGAAACCCTACTTGCATTTCTTGTATCAAATAGAAGAAAACAACAAAAAGTTACCTCTTCTGACCTCAAACAATTCGTCTCTTGTTGTCCAGTATGCAACTCTGCAACTACAAAATACCTTGCTCGGCCACACAATAGAGCACTATGAAATACAACTTCGTTATGCACTTTAATGTAACGAAACTCTGAAAATTAACAAATTATCACCTCAAGTAACTCGTTTCTGGGTCTGGACTCTACAAATATAACATCTCCTGCTCAGTCACTACAAACTCTTCCTCAAAACACGTGTTTACAAAACACAAAAACAACACACGCAAAGTAATAGAGATGCATAGCAAGTGGCTTAACTCTATATTAAATGACCAAAGTACCTTGGCCATGCGTGGCCACCAAGCCATTCCAACGCCTTCACCTCAAGCCAGATGCCATTTAATGCATTTAATTTGTATTCATGCATTACGTACGTCTACCCGCTAGTTTTATAAACTACGCCTTTGCTTAAATTTATTTAATCAATTTATGCGCTCGCATTTTCCTGATATTTTAATGCATTTAATCTGCATTCATGAATTACGTACCTCTAGCCACCAACTTTTAAACTATGCCTTTGTTTAAATTTATTTAATCAATTTATGCGTTCGCATTTTCCCGAATTTTTAAAACGAAAATAATTTATAAAACTACTCGGACGAATAGAAAAATAGATAAATGCTAATTTTCCAATATATAAAATATCTATCCAAATTCAAATTATACAAAAAAATAAGTAATATGTTAAATGGCGAAATGTGATTGGCTGATGCTGCCGGTTAAAAGCATTCCGGACGAATGCATAAATATTCCTAAGTATTCCTGCTGGCGGCAGGAACTAATAAATAAAATTAATTAATAATAAGTATTCTTTTTGCTGGCTGCCGACTATTAATGAGTAAATTTGAATTTTTAATTTTGGCGCCTCTTTTGAATTACGGGTCTCAATTGGGGGCCTATTAATACGAGTCCAGCGCAAAGGTAAGGCATCTGATTTTGGAGTTTGCATTGAGAAGTTCTTCAATTTCTGGGAGAACAAGGACGTGGGACGAAAACCCCCATTCTTCTCCTGGGCGACCCCATTCAGGGGTAGCAGGCGATATTGATTGACAATGTGATGTTCCAGATCAAGGGCGCAAGAAGTTTATCCAGTGAATTTCGGAAGTGATTGACAAATCAAGCAAACCAAGCGCCAGTGAAGTCTCAGAATAGGGTCTCAGACCACCATTAATTTATCTGATCTTTTCAGACCACCATTAATTTATCTAATCGCTGAGATCCCCAAGTAGAGTTTACTTATTGTTATTGAAACAAGCTTTGTATTCTTCTCCTGGAATCAGCTCACACTGATATGGTAATCTGCTCCAGTTTTGTAGTTTTTTTTGTTTGAATTGGATCAATAAGGATGTTGTTCAGGAATGGATTACACATCGTTACGATTTGATGAGTTTAATTGCAGTCATTCATTGTGATAATTTGTTTGTGTAAACCCTAACACTGTTGTGCCCTTAGGGTGAATGTGCTGTTAGAAATTAAAGTAGTTAAGAACCCAGTTAGGGTTGAAGACTCGCCAGGGATTTTACATACATGGGATTTCTCAAATGTTGTTCTGCATTGTTACATTATATTTAGAAATTGGGAACCTTGAATGTTTGAAGTTGGAGATACAATCTTTAATTTTATTACTCCCCATTCAACGTTTTGTAGTGTAGCGTTATACAATTGAATGTATGAAGTTGTCCGCTATGGATTTTCTGGTTCTTTTTAAAGATTAAAGTCAGAAGCATGAGCAAGCCTATTCATCATTATTAAATTTTTGATTTTTCATTTTGTTGAGAGCCTTCAGACTGAAATTGTGGATTCTTTATCAGAGCATGTGCTTCAGTAGATATTAAAAGCTGGGATTACAGAGCCAACACCTATTCAAGCTCAAGGGTGTTCAATGGCCCTGAAGGGACGGGACTTGATTGAACTTGCCGAGACTGGGTCTGGAAAGATACTGGCATATCTTCTGCCTGCCATTGTTCATGTTAATGCCCAACCTATATTAGGTTAGTGATTGTGTCTCCTACATTCTGTAATCCGAGAGTACTTTGTTATGCTTTTTCTAGTTTATTTAATTTATCTTCTTTGATTTTGTGAGCCCTCTTCTTTATTTTTATGAGATTTCTATGGCATTATTGGTTGATTATTTGGATTTTTTTTTCTAATGTTGATGAATATTGTATAAATATCAGCCCCAGGAGATGGTCCTATTGTATTGGTCCTAGCTCCTACTCGGGGGCTTGCTGTTCAGATCCAAAATGAGGCAACCAAGTTTGGGACATCTTCAAAAATAAAAAGCACATGCATATATGGAGGGGCTCCATATGGCCCACAAATTCGAGATCTTCAGAAGGGTAGGATATGTAGCATTGTTTTACTAGATCAGTTGATTTGTGTGAACTGCACTTTTATAGAGACTATTTCAAAATTCTGTCTAGTATGCCTTTAATATATATTATTTTTGAAATAGTTTTAACAACTTTTTGACTTCCTAATTTTGATTTCTTAACGTTCAGGGGTTGAGATAGTCATTGCAACACCGGGTCGATTGATTGATATGCTGGAACAACAATATACAAATCTGCGAAGAGTGACATATCTTGTATTAGATGAAGCTGACCGAATGCTAGACACGGGTATTGAGCCGCAGATCATGGAAATTGTATCTCAAGTATGTATGTAAGCAAGCAATAGGAGTCATCGTTGCATTAAAAGCACCCCCTTTTGTATATCTAAATTCTTGTCTAGGATGATATTCAAGAATATTGTGACTATGATTGATATTTGTGTAAGGTCATTTTGGTTGGGCCTTTGTACAGATATAAATACTTAAAATTTGAATTAAAACCTTGTGTTTGAAAATGTAATGAATAGTTGCACGAGGTCATTTTAGTTGTGTGCCTTAATAGGGATACAAATGCTTAAAACTTGAATAACAACCTTATGTTTGTAGCTTTTGTCTATAAAAAACAATATTGGAAATTCCAAGTTCTCTTTGGTAACTGTAATGTATAAAATTATAATAGAAGATGCAATAGTATTTCAGAAAGTTAAGAGTTACTTATATTTGTAAGTGCACCTCTTCCTGTCACGTTTTTAACAGCTGAGACCACGGTTCCTACCTTTTTTGCTCAGAATATCAAAGTTGTTTAGAATTCTGCATGTAGCTAATTATATTACTTTTCTATTCTGTGGTTTTTAGATTCGGCCAGATCGACAGACATTATACTGCAATGCCACTTGGCCTAACGAAGCAGAACGACTTGCCAGGCAATCTCTACATAATGCTTATACGGTAATGCCTGCAGTGGAACTTGATAATTGCTACTCTGACAGTGTTGGCTGAAGGCTGTTTATTAAAAATACATTTACATTAATAATTATTAAAAACACTGGGTGATCTTTTGGGAAGGTTCAGTGTTTCATCTCTGTGAACATTATCTAAATGCAATGAGTGGTAAGTGGATCATTCACTATCATGAGAGATGGATTCTTGTAAACCACTACTCATAAAACATGGGTTAAACTTACAAAACTACATGATTGAATCCTGATAGCAATATCACAATACATTCATAATTATTTTATTCTTGAAAAATGAAATTTGAATTTCACATCTATGGACTGATCTCATTAACTTGTAATTGTTATAGGTAACTAGAGGATCACAAGATCTTAATTCAAATCATTCAATTGATCAAATTGTGGAGATTGTTTCTGAGCATTGGAAGTATCCAAGGTACATTTCAGTGTTTGTCTACTTGCTGTTTTCTGTTGGTTTTGTTGGTATGGAGGAGTGCTAAATAAAATCGTTTCTTTCTAGGTTAATAAGTCTTATAGAAGAAATCATGAACGGTAGCCGTCTGCTTATTTTCTTGGAAACTAAAAAAGGTTGTGACCAAGTTACACGACAATTGTGTATGGATGGATGGCCAGCTCTCTCTATCCATGGAGATAAAAGTCAAGCTGAACGAGATTTGGTTTTATCGGAATTCAAATCTGGCAAAAGCCCCATCATGACAGCCACTGATGTTGCCATACGTGGCTTGGGTATGTGGGAGTCAACTTTTTAAATTAATCATTTTTTTAATTTTTTTTGTATTGAATCAATGCAAGGAATTTACAAAAAGAATGACAGCTATAAGTTGTCTAGAAGAAGTTACAAAATAAAGATCAAATGTTTTTAAAGACACCACAAACTAACTAATAAAGTACAAATCACAACAGCAGTGAACAGCTGCAAGAGAAACACTTCAGACTCTAAATTTTGACATACACTAAAGCTTTTTATAACATATTACATCATTTTTGTGCAACTGTAATAGTTGCCATTTGATCTTGTCCAAATGAATGTTGATTTTGACATTAATTTTGGGACCTCCTTGCAGTTGCAAACATAAGAAAACAATTTGCAAAATAATGTCAAAGTAAAACCTTAGCATTTCTGATTCTAGATGAACGTTATGATTAGCAAAAACAGCCATACATCTACTTTTCCATATATTAAACAAGATAATTTGCTTTATAGTATCAGCGACAAAATTATTACACAAACTCAAGCCAAAGATAGCTTCTTTCCAGTTTAAAGCATGCTATAAAATCGAAGGGAGATAAGCAAAAACAGCTTTCCATTTCCTTTTCATTAGAGGACAATTCCAAAATATATATTTCAGACTTTCAATACATTTACGAAAATGGCATTTAACTGGTTGAAATTGCATATGATCCAACCTATCACCAACAGGTAGTTTGCCATACAAAAATTTCCAAGCCAAAATTTGAACTTAGCTTCAGTTTTTGAGTGCCATGTTTGATAGCTGAGTTTCCTCCAAGTTTTTCCTTTAAACTTGCAATTCCATTTCAAATTCAATCTAAGATTAAAGGAAAGTGTGGAAGCAACCTCAAATAGGCCTTTTTAAATGGAAACAAAGCAAACTGACTCTTTGACAGTCACCACCAGTCCTTGAAAGGATTACAATGAAGAGGGGTGCACATCTTCATAACCAGCTCCAAAGGAACCAATGAGATAACAAAAATAAGAAAAATTTTGTATTTACAAGTTAGACCAAGGTTATCCTTAATTGTTTGCCAATTGACCCATTGTTGAGTGTTAAAATCCCACAAGTCCTCAAACTTTTGAACTCCTTTTTTAAATAAGTAATAAGCCAACCTTGGAAATGCCGAAGCAAGAGGTTGTCCCTGATATTGGACCAATTTATTCCACCAAATCAATGAAGAACCAAGACTAAACTTGTGTTGAAGGGAACTTTTCCAGCCTAAGAGAGTACTAACTTGCTGCCATGCCTTCCAAATAGAAAGTAATGGAAATCAAGCTTTAAGATGGAAGAAAAGTGCCATTAATATTTTATCTTCCTAGTTGACAACTTGCCATTTACCTTTGACAGTAGCTTGGGAGATTAAAAAATGAACTAGATTTTTCCATAGAGCATCTCTATTAACTAATCTAACAATCCATTCAGCTGCCAAGCAAGTCCCTTATGTCTTTGGATTCAAAAGCCCCAATCCATCTTTAGCTTTGGGTTGAATGCAATGAAGCCAAGACGTATATATAAAGCCTACCTTCCCACCCCAATTAGCCCATAAAAAACTACAATCAATTTTGATAAGTTCCTCATAACCTTTCTTTGAAAGCATCCAACAAGAGGAGTAATAGACATGTGAAGCCAAAAAAATTCAGTTCACCATTTGAATTTTCCTTGCAAGGGACAAAAATTTGTTTCCCTGATTACACAGTTTATTTTTTAATTTTTGTAAGTACCAGTTCCACATTTCGGAAATAGAGACCCCATCCCAAATGGGATACCAAGGTACTGAGTAATCTGCCCATGTTTAATTTGTTTCCACTCTTTAGGAATCCACCAAGGAGAGGGAGCTGATTGAACCATCAACAATTCTATCTTGTGGTGAGCAAGTTTAGAACCAAAAACTTCACAATAAAGATTAAAAACTCCCATGACCTTATTAATCTCCCTCTCAGAATTTTGAATGAACCACATGCTATCATTTGCAAAATGAGAGTTTATCACCATAGTATTGTGAGGAATCATAACCCCCTGAATCAGATTCCATTGCTTATATTTCTTTCGCAATTGCTCGTAGCTTTAGCAATAATTTTGTAGGAAGTATTCAGTGGGTTGAGAGGTCACCAACTTGAAATTGTATCTTCATTTTTCCCTTTTGGAATGAGTTTAATTAAGCCCTTGTTTATATCTGGCCCTAAAGAACCCTATTCCAAAGCCTCCGGGTAGACCATGTAGAAATTTTCTTTAATGTGCTGCAACATTTTATGGTAAAATTTCACTGACAACCCATCTATTCTAGGAGTTTTATAAGAAGGCATAGAGAACACAACATGTTCTAAGTCTTCAATGGATAGGATACAATCAACAAATTGGCTATATTTCAAATCCACCCTCTTAGGGATAAAATATTTTAGCATATCTTCCAAAGTTGCTTGTGCATCATGCCCATGTGGGTCTTCTTTAAACAAATCCTCATAATAATTCAAAAACAACCCTTTTATCTCATCCTGTTTGGTGTAAAGCAAATCATAATCATCTTGAATAGCACCAATAAATTATTTCTTGTGCTTATAATTAAGATACTTATAAAAGTATTTGGAGCATCTATTCCCCTCCTTAATCCAATGTAATCTGGCTATAACTTTAGCTCCTTGCCCCTTATAAATGTCCATTTTATGAATTTGAGATTCTAATGCAGCCACCGAAGTTTGTAAATTATAATTAGAAGGATTGGCATTAAGTAGTTTTTTGGTGTGTTCTAACTTCCCTTGCATGGATTTAAATTTATGTTTCTGTTTCTGAGCTATTCTTCCACCATAAGCATGTAAGAATTCAGCACATCTAGAAATAGCATTATGCCACCATTGTCTATATGATTCCCCTTCAATAGGTTTAGGGAAGAATTCCAAAGACCCACCAATGCTTCCACACAAGACAAATTTTTTAAATGTGAAACATTAAGTTTGCAAGGTAACTCAGAGTTTGTTCTACTATTTTCAACACTAGAAACAATGCAAAAGATATGATAATGATTAGAAAGAGTTGCAAAATAGTCAACTCTGACCATCAAACCTGAGGTATCTTGAACCACATAAAGATTTGGAGAGATATAAAATCGGTCAATTCTACTTAGCTCCTTGTCCTCCCCAAATCTGCAATTAGACTAGGTGAACTAATTACAGTCATGGCTGCCCATTTTGTTGTGAATAGGATCAACAAC
>VDFB02024946.1:0-17111 GCA_007258455.2 Sequoia sempervirens
AGCAGTCCTTCAACTATGCACAAAGACAGTTTACATTCCCTGGAATTCACACTTTTCATCAGCAGAGGTTCAAACGTCACTGACAACTTTCAGCTATGTACATGTATCACAAATTTCTATCAAGTTCCCAAGCATGTACAACATTGCATTCTTATTCGATATTCATTTATGACCTAAAAAAGTGCAGCCATGTGGTTGTCCTTTGCAGCAGATCATATTCTAGGGTTTCAGGCATATCTTGGTGGCAGTTTTGTCTCAAGAGGTGTTTTCACAAAATCATCAATAACAAAACCTAGGATTTGTGTTGTCTTATTTCCACAGAAGACATTAGTGTCAAGCCACCAAGTTGGATTGGTGAGGTCATCAATGGCTTGGTAGTGAGGGTTTTGGAATTCATTAGAGAAGCTGTGGCATGTTTTGGGAAAAAAAGTTGCTTTAGAAAGGCATTCATACATCAAACTGCAATTTTTAGCAAGGGCTATTTTTGGACAGAGAGTCGAAGACCTATTTTTAGGTTCCTTTAGTTAGTTGTTATTTTATTATTTGTTGAGGATTAGTTTTTACTTTAAAGTTTCGTTCTTTTGCTTTTTTAGGAGCTTTAAGCATTTGTGCATTAAAACATTGATTTTTGGGGTAAGTTAATTAGTATCCTAAGTCCCCCAAATTGGGTATTTTGTAGCCTATAAGTAAGTGCTTTGGGCACAAGAAATTCTTAATGACAGTTGAGTTGATGCTATGCGCATGTTGCTGAAATATTGTTTCATGTGTTATCTTGGTGTTTGTATTACTGTATTTGTGATTCCATTAATTAAGTTGAAACCAGTGTTACCCCAAGTTTTCGGGATGGGGACGGCAGGGGATGGCGAGACAGGTCCCCAAGTTTCCGGATTTTGAGACCAAATTTGGGGACGGCTATATAAAATATAGGTAAAATTTAAAATATATAGGGAAATTTTAAATATTCATATGATAACATGGATAAGGCATGCATAATATACATTATAGAACCTTAACATATAACATTTATGTTCAACATTATTTGTCAATAAACTAAGTGTCTTTCCTGTATGTTGAATTATCATTTGTTAATTGTTAGTGATACTGATAACTGTCAAAAAAGAACACAACAGTTAAATTAAACAATCTTATTGTATTTTCTGTGATACCAGTACATACTGGAAAAATACTTATGCTATACCAGTTAATGGGAGGATTTGTCTAGCTATAGGTATGGATTATGGAAGACCAAATGTAAACTGCAACGAACAAGGATAGGATATCCTACTGCATTGACATCCTTATTGGAATTACTAATGAAAAGAATTCAAAACTTGAAGTGAAGAAAGTTGACTTAGTTTAGCTATTTAACTATAGAACATTTATGCCTAACACATAATTGCACTTGCATACAATAAAGCATCAAAGAATGGTATGTGATCTTGAAATTTAGCACTGACATTTGAACTAGATGCCACAGTCAATATTGAATAATTGTATCAGTTACACTTATCTAAAGTTTCAAGACAACAAGTAGTGGTACCAATTTATTTCATGGGTGGACATAATTAAGTTCACACTCCCTTGCTATGAAAATGTGTTTTTTTTCTTGTTTTGACCATGCTTTGATGTGGGGGACGGCTAACCATCCTGGGGATGGCCAGGGGACTTCTAGGATGGCTGACTGTCCCGGGGATGGCCAGGGACTTCTAGAAGCCCCCTGGTCATCCCCGGGACCAGTCAGCCATCCCCCATCCGGTCAACGGCGTCCCCCCGTTTCGGGGACAGTTCCCTATTTTTTGGCAGAAAAGGGGACGGTTCCCTGCCGTCCCCTAGTCGTCCCCCTGTGCCCGGGGATAGGGAAGGGCATTTTAGGGGGGGGGGGGGGGGGTTATTCATTCATCTAGGTTGTATCTTTGCATGCAGCTTAGCTATTTGGTTCATGGAATCACTTGTTGTGTCATGCTGAAGTAGCTCTTATTACTGTCAAATCTTGTTTGCATTAGATTGGTGGTTTCTGTTTTAGCCAGTAGGAAGTTGTGTTTGTGTGTTTAAATTAGTTGATTTCATTTTTAATGTTTGAAAATCTTGTGAGACAAGAGCTGTTACCAGTCTTATGCTCATGCTCGAGGAAAAAAGATAAGTGGATGGTTAGTTATTTCATTTATGCAAATCCCTTGGGAGAAACATTGCATTGTGTTTATAAGCTTATAATATTATATTTTGTCTGAAGCTTAGTGTCTAGGGCATTTTAGATCTCAAGGAGCTTCCCCACATAATTTGAAGAGAGGTTTTACCTCACATTGTTCTGGTTTGAGTTGTCTTAGAAGAGAAAAATTAAAATGCTTATGGGCTTGCTCATGTCCCTCATATTGGTGGACAGTTCATGGATTGATCCAATGGGCCCAATTGTTAACCTTGTGCACAAAGTGATTAAGGCGGTTTTCTTGCCCATCATGCAGGTACTTTCACCATGATTGATCTTTGTTAATTGTAGTGGTCTAGTTCATGGGCTAAATTACTTATGTGGGTTTGGTTTACTGTGTTGGTCTGGTTGACTCTGTGGGTTTGGTTAACCCTAAGGTGTGGTTGACTATGCGGACTTGTTGAAGGTTTTGTTTTCCTTTTTACTCATTAGCTCAATATCTTTACCTAATCATGAATTGCAACTACTTTTTTGAATTTGAAGATGCAAGTGGTCCTTTCATTTTTTGCCATGTGCCAATGTTGGGCCATAACAAAGTTGCCATGAAGATAAGCTATGTCTTCATTGTCTAGCATATATACAGTTATATGGATTTTGCAATTGAATCAATAGAATTTTCTTTTACTTAATCCAAAAGAAAGGTCTTCGTTGATGTTTTTGCCAGCAATTTCAAGCTCTATTGGTAATTGTTGCTGTTCACCTTCATACGTTCTGATCTTCTGTAATTGAACTTTTCTCTCTCTACACATACATACACAAATTAAGGTCTATGAAATCCCATAGAACAGTGTTTCCTTCAGGGCAGGATTAAGACAATCTGCAAGTTCAATGGAGTTTGTATTGACCAAACCACACAAAGTAGACTAATATGTAGAGCCTGTCAACCTGCAGCAACTAGCCAGAAAATACTTCTTCGTTAATTTATAGGCTTCTCATTTTATTGATTATTGCATATTTAAAATGGAGAATAAGTTTGCATTAGAAACTAACCAGCACATACTCTTAACATTTCTATCAGCATAACTTATAAGTTAATTATCCAACTCATAAATTTAAAGGCTATAATGTTTTTAAACACTATTTTCCAGCAAACTTTGGCTACTTCTGTCAATCATAGAAATATTAAGCTACTTCTTTTCTCTAGTCATCAAACATCCTTCTCACAAGGTCATTTCCAGAACCTTGTTTTACGTGGTCATTTGTACTAGGATGGTTTTATGCTTTCCTGCGTAGCTTTTCCAACTTTCACAGGTTTATCCATCTTGGGTTCACCTCTAGTTAACCCTTTTCATTGTTTTTAGTGTTTGCTACTTTTGCAGTTTTCTGGAGTTCTTTGAATGCTTCTACTTGCTATTGTAACTTGCTGTACTTTTAGTTCCATTGACCTTTTTTATTCATTCATGGGCATTGATATAATTATTTTTTGTCATTACTTTTTTCTAAACATCAGGCTTCTCACAGAACAGAAAACACTAGATTGCTATGTTCATTTTAAAATGTTTTGTTAACTTTAATTGACAGGGTTAAGATGCATGATACAGGCCAAGATATGCAGCCAATTCCCCCATAGATTACTGCAGTTCTCTTGAACCTGATCAAAGTCAAGGGAATATTCTTGCCGCAGCTAGGCTTGGTGCTGAGGAACTCTTATCAGTAATTTTGAAGGTTAAGTTTGTTCAAATGTTTTTTTTGAGGTGCATGCTAGTTGCTGTTTCTATACTAATGGCTTTATTTCCTAACATTTGCTTTATTAACTCTTGCTAACTTTAAACCTTTAATCTTCCTTACCAGGGGGGCAGTGCAATGACTCTCAAAACTTCAGCATTTGGTGAGGAGCATTGTCTTTTTCCAAAAATGTCAAAATGTCAAATGGAGATAATCTACAATTATCTGTTAATTTATAACATCTGATTTCTACAATAATTAGTTTGTTTTGTGATAGGTAGCAAAAAGACTGTCTGGAAAAATGGTATTGGAAGCTGCAAAACTCCAGCTTGCAAAGCAGATGATGAAAACGGTAAGCAAAATCTTTTGGAATGATTTTTCTCTCAATTTTAAGGGGTTCAAATTTGCCTTGTATGCTAAAGGGAGTTGATTACTGCATGTTGGTATTATTTGACTGGAAGGACTGCAGACAACTATTTTGTGTAGTGTATTTGTACTTTGAATTGTTGCTTTCAGTGAGCCTTTATAATCATTCATTGTAAAAGAGTTCAATGTCATTTTGAATCCAGGCATGCATTTGGTTTTATGAGAATATCAGTTTTATCAATATTGAGATTCATTCTTCTGATGTTTAGGGTGGACAGGCTGTAGCTACAAAATTAGAGACACATGTAGCCTGCCTTGCTGCAAGAAAGGTACTTGGTTCCATGTAACACTTTGATATAGCATCCTTTGCATGGATATGTGTACTTGGTTGGCATTTGAGCAATGTACAATAAAAATACTTGTAAAACCTATGCATGTCTCCTTGAATAGATGTACTGTGAACGCAGGGCATTAGAACATCTCAATTAGCTTCTAATTTTTTTGTACACCTTGCAAATGGTTCTCTAATGCAAATTTTGAGTAGGATTCTCTCTTGAAATCCAGGGTTTTGCTGGTGCTGCATCACGTTATGTTGCTTTTCGAAGTATGACAATGTTTCTTGGTCCATTGTATGTATTTCTTCCTATTATGTTAATCTTTCATATGGTATTTTGAATGTTTTATGAAACATTCCAGTTGAAAGAAATTGCACAAAAATGTTAAAATGAGTTCAGATGTTCTTTCCAATGCTGTTAATTCTAGAAATTCTAATCTCAAATTATAGCTGAAATATAAAGCTTATAATTTTTAATCAGTATGCATCTCTTTTATTAGAAAAATTAATTTCATTAGAATGGAAGAGGTGTATGCAGGGGGAAGTCCTGCTTCTCAAAGATGTCATACCCCTTTAAAAGACATACTCTAACTTCTGGATGATTCAATTTCTAATGAAAGGGCTCTATAATTCAATGGGAAAATATCTGGCCTTGAAGGCAATCTATGCAAGCATTATATCCATTGGTTGGAGTGGGATGGATACCTCAGGTTATACAACGGACATATTTATTCTAAAAGATTAGCAATCCTGGTTGACGTCATCCTTGTCTACATGAAATCTTGAAGACACACTTAAGTGTTAGGTACTACTCAGCTGAATGTATTTGAGGATATGATTAAGAACCTTTGCCATCAACAACCCATGTGTTGATCACAAAATGCTGACATTTTCTTGAGAATATATGATATATCTTACAGACCCAAATGAGAGAAGACAGCTGTGCAAGTAAAGCATCTCTATCAACATATCTTGGACCATCAAAGTTAGCTGCCAATTAGGGTGAGCTTTAGAATCTGATTGGGGATGTTGGCATTCTACAAAACCAATGCTGGGCCATTTCAAAACATGGAAACATTTAGAAAGATCCTATGTAATTGACAATTTGCCTTGCAGACAATTCAAATTGAATGTCATGTCAAGGATCATCTTTCTTGCACATCATAAATGGGGGCACCAGATCTTTGTCCAAATTGTTAGCATGTCAATGCAATCCTACTCTACTAGTACGGGACTACTAGTGGCTGAATCGATATGAGCCCCAAAAAGGTAAGAAGTGATTTGACCAATGTAATGTCCCCTTGTTAACTTATCCTAAAAACATAAAAGCACAAGTTGGGACATATAATTTATTTTACCAACACATCATTTTATTTATGTAAATTGCCTTGAAGACCTGCATACATCATGTATTATCAATAAAGCACATAATTTCTTGTTCATGATTAGTTCATTTCAGTTTGCACATTGTTGGCATTTAAATTAGCACCTCTGGAGTGCTGATTGTAAACGTTCAGCTATTTCAAATGTTTTGCAACACTTCTTCGTTATTTAAAGAGGAGAAGTCCCTCTCTGCTGGGAGCAATGCGTAGGGAAGGGAAATGTTTAACTAAGTTCCTATCTTTTTATGCTTCAGCGGCAGGACACAAGGGTGCACAAACACAATGCGCTGTAGCTAAGCTTTTCTCTGGTTTCTGCAGATCTTAACTACGACTAACTAGCTTCTATCTATCCAATACCTTCAAGATGAACAGAGCATGAGGGTAAAGGAGCGGGAATGGGATGGTTGGATCACTTGAATTCACCGTCTCCAGAGGATATGACCGAGGCTCTGAACTCTCGGGTATACACCGGGATAAGGTTGGTACAAGCAAACGCTCTGCACGGTAAACTAGATCTGAGATCTGCCAAGGAGGAGGGACTCCTATCCGAGGTATGAGCTTAAGAAATAGTTTACTAGAAACAACAAAATCACGATGCCTTGGCCAACGAGCTTGCTAAGGAGGAGGGACTCCTATCCGAAGTATAGCTTGGAAGTCAATACATTAAACAACATCAAACGACAACTGTCAATAACAAATATCCAAGGAGGAGGGACTCCTATCCGAGGAGGGAAATGAGACAACAAGCTATTAAACACAGGACGTAGACATAACTCAAATAAGATGATCAAAATGCAAGCGCCTTCTGATATTCCTCTTCAATGCTTCATCAACGAACTACAAAAGTTGGGAGAGCAAAGGCACGAAATCATGCACAATTACAATCAACCAACGAACTCTCATCCAAGAGTGAACAAATATTCGCTTTCAAAGTGTTGGCAACAATGGCGCAGCAATTTTGCATAGCAAGTAAAGGTTAAACAAATAATGAGCCCAAGGCTCTTATTTATAGGACTCAAAGGAGTGGGCAACCCCAAAATCTCCTTGAGTTAACAATGAGTTCTTGCCAATCAATTAGCAAGATTTATTCCTAAATAGGGGGAACAAGCAGTTAACTGGAAAGCTACTTCAGTTAACTGAAAGTCAACAAAGAGTCAACTGGAAACTACTTCAGTTGACTGAAAGCAAACTAAAGGTGAACTTAAATGTAAAGTCTCCCTCCAAAATAGACATCCACATTTAGTGGAGATCTAAGATCCACAAATCGTGGAAGTCAATTAGACATCCTTAATTAGTGGGATCTGATAATGCATGATTTAAGGAAAGTGGAGTTAAACTTGGAAAGAAGCATCAAGTTAACTCCAACTACATTTAATAGCATCTCGAGTTGACTTGGAAAGAAGCGTCAAGTCAACTCAAGTCTCATGAATGCCACTTGGAGGGTGTATGGCGTCCTTCTCTGGTGCATTTATAGCTCGCCATTAATCAACAGTGTCTCAATCCATTGATTGACCTCGTCAGCTTATGGGGAGTTAATGCTCTGTAGGATGATGACGTGGCGTCGGAGCATGACCTCGCCCGTTGTGAGCTGATTTCCGAAGTCAATGCATTGAGATGCTGCCTCTTCTAACTTGGTCGATAAAGCTGCTACCTTAGCCAGCTTACAACCCTCTGGATCGTCAAGAAAGGTGCTGCGGATGACATCCCTGACCTGGTTCTGTACAGTCACCAACTCGACGTATTCTCCTCCCTCACGCTGATATTCCATGCAAGGGAAAGATATTACCAACATTCTTGCGAAGTTGATAATAGTGGCAACCACCCTTCTGTAATCAATCATCTCTACTGAATGAGCGTCGTAGGATTTCACCTTGTACGCTAATTGTTCCTTCCAAGCAAAGAGATGTTGCTTGTTTTCCTCAGAGTATACTGATTGATATGCTAATTGCAAATCTGCAATTGTACTTTCGTCTTCAAGCCTCTTTTCTGCAATCCTTTGTTCCGACTACTGGATCTCCACACGAAGTTCATGTGCTCTATCCCGTAACTGGTATAGGTTCGCCAGTACGCATCTACCCTTGAGAACAAACTCTTCCACGTGATTTCTCAAGTGTTTGCCGAATGTTAACAATTGCCGATGATTTTGTTCGGCGGGGAGATCTAGTAGTCCTGCTGGTAGGGCTGAGACGTTTGGTGTGCCATGTATCAAGCTGGTTATGTAAGACCTCAGTTTCTGATTTTCAACCTTTAAGGCTGCCTTTTCCTTACCATCCTTTGCCATCCTTTCTTGTACGCTCACCGAAGCTATTCCGAGAAGATCCGCCTCCACCTATCGTGTAGTCTTCCCGAGGTTAAGTTGAGACAAAGTGTAGTCCTCTACTTGAACCTCGTGTATGCTTTTCTCTACTGGTGGAGCGGCAGTCTCTATGATGATCTCACAATCTGCATTCCTTTCTATGTGAACTTGCTTCTTTAACTTCTTCGCCGACGTGTCTTGTGGGACGTGGTCGAATTCGGTAAAGTCAAGCTCATATGAGGGTTTTTCCCTCTTCCTTCCTAGGAAGCCTTCGAGCCAAATAGAATTTCGGCGAACTTCATTAGGAGGGACGTGAGGCCCTTGGACGCTAGATGTGTGAGACTGTGCTGGAGCAATGTCTCTCGGTGGCGAATCCAAGTCGATGAGGACCTGTGTTCGCTGTGATACTGGTGATGTTGGCGGCTCTACTTCCATAACAGGCACCGTTTCTGCTGCTGCTTCTCCTGTTGTTGCTTCCGCCATTGGTTCAGCCACTGGTTCTTCAACAACTAATGCTGCTGGTTCTCCTGTGATAACTTCGGCTGAATCAGGGGTAGCAGTCTCTACTCTTTGTTTTGGGGCAGCAATACCCGTGATTATTTCAGGACTATGTGTGGCTTTCTCCACTGGTGTCCTCTGTGTTCTAGGTTTTGACATCCTCATCCCTTGGGGAGGATTGCACCATTGCTTTTGTCTAGGTTTCCTTCTTGAAGTGGAAGGTGGTGTAGATTGAAACTGTGGCGGCTCTGTTCTGTGAGGTATCACCTTCCTTGATTTCTTGCTGTCGAGATAGAGTTGGCTATTTCTAACCACTCTACTCGTTCTTTCTTCTATAGATGTATCCTCTTTGGCATACCAATCCACTCTCGGGAGCATTTGGGAGTCAACTGAATCTGCGAAGAATGTGGGGAGAATGACTTCCCCCTCATCATCTGACAGGCCCTCAATGTCTGCTGACATGAAATCAGCAATCTGTGGGAGTCTGAATCTGCTGTAGTTCCTTCTTTGCACTTCATACTCGTCTTTACAATTCACCCAATAATCTTCCATAGAAGACTTATGTGACGAGTGTTGCTCAAGGTGTGCTGCATAGAGTCCTCTGGGATCATAGGATCTTCTATCAATGAGATATTTGAGGTTAAACCTCCTTGTTTCTTGACCCATCATCTTTGCATCCGCCGCGAATCCACATCTATATAGTCCCATTTCAACGGGAAAATTAACAGTTGTCTTCCTCTTCAAGCGCAAGTGGATATGAACCTCGGACAACTGTCTCAGGAACTCCATGAAGACTACCCTATCCGAAGGGTGTCTTGGTAGCATGGCAGGGTGGCCAATGTAGCCATACACGCGTATGTAGGAGAATGTAGGAAATTGGATAAACCAATCTGCCCAATCCGCCATTGCCTCTCTGGCCGTCTGTGAAATACGCACGTGCATCTCATGGTTAAGCTCACGAACTATGTGCATGGTGAAGTGATCACTTGTCTTTTTGAAGTGTCTTTCCGCTTGAGTAAACTCAAGACGTGTGAAATACTCGTGAACCTTCTGCACACCTAAGGTTCCCACATTGTTCAATAACCTAAAATCGCCTTGGAAGGCTATTAGGTATACTAGGTAAGAGCACATGTGGAACCTATGAGCTTCCAGATACCTAGTGATTTGTCGGTGGAGTGTGTCACTGATCAAAGTAGCCCAGTCATAGTATTCCCTCCTGCCAATGATTTTAGCGATGACATAGTACATCCATGGCTGGAATTGACGACCATCTTCTTCTCCAGTGACCCTATTGAGTAGAGTGATTAACACTGCGTACTCGTCTTTACATTCTCCTCGCCCCAACAACTTAGGCAAGCTTGCCTTTGTCACTTTCAGCCATTTTTCGGCCATTATCCTTTGACATTTGTCCTTAGCCGTCTCAAAAGCTTTCTCACATTCCGTCAATGATATGACTTTGCTGTTAGGATGTGAGGGAATATCAAAACATCTTTCGATATCTTGAGGCTTTAAACTGCAAACAATCCTTCCATCTGCTGCTCTGATTTCTCTGGTGGTAGGGTTGTAATGCTTGATACAAGTGATTACGAGCTCTACGCTTTGTAGTGTGATGGGAATTGAAGCGGCTTGCAGCAATCCGGATTCTTCGATATTCTGCAATGTTATTTGATTCATGCCTTCTAGCTGCTCCAAATCGACCACCGGATTTACTTGGTGCAGATTTGTGTCAACTGTTTTCAGGTAATCATGGAGTAAGACCGTCTTGGTCTCGTATTGCACCTGGGAGTACTGCATCCCGAAAAACTTGAAGATTGACTGTAAGCTTGACCTAGTTCAGATGATTTTCGGAAACCCTTAAAAATAGCGCTCTGCCGAGAAGTATTTTTCGGAAAAAAATCTGGCACATGGGTTTTGTTCGTGCTTCAATGCTGAACAAACCCAGTTCCTCAGAATTTGGATTCTGAAACTTTTTCGGAAAAACCCCCAAAAATAGGGGCAGCAAGTTTGCTGATTTTGGAAAATTTGTCGAGATGGGTTTCTCTGGAAAATGATGCTGAATCTACCCAGTTGATCAGATCTGATGTAGCCTGTAGCTTTTTTTGTCAGATGCAAGAAAACCTAAGACAAGAAGAGAGGAAAAAGACAGAAGGTGGATTGGAAGTTTTATCTGATCTTCAAAAAACTATCTCTGATCCAATCCTCAAAATGGCAATCTTTTCCTGCTTCAGATCTGCAAATAAAAATGAAGAACGGATGAAAACCTCCTTCAGATCTTCAATGGCGTCCTTGAGAGCTTTGTGGCTGTTTTTATCCTTCAACCTGCAATGAAATAATGAAAAGGGGACGCCATCTCCTTGAATATATATGTTTGAGCTTCAGATCCACAAATTTGGGGTCCTAACACAAGCTCAAAAGGTGATTTGAGTTTGATCTGAAGTTAAAAAGGTGATTTCCACCAATCGTGGAGCGTTTTAGCCAACTTTAACTCAAAAAGCTTTTGACTTTAGTCAACAAATGACCTTTGACCTTTTTAGGCGTCCCTTTTCATATTTTGCAAGTTTTTTGGTATTTTCTCTCCTGAAAACCCCCTGTTTGATCCTGAATCTGGCGTTGTCTGTTGATCTTGAGACGTCACGGACACATTCACTGCGGAGCTGAATCCATACTGGAAAGAAGTGCCTGGGAGACTGAATGATAAAAAGCTGATTTAAGGGCTCCAAAAGAATGGGCGCCTTTCCCAAGAAAAGGCGCTTTTGCCAATGCCTTAGTGATTTTCAATCTTCGTTCTTCAGCTTATTTGAAATGACCTCTCGTGCCTTGAACTGGATTTCTCGTTGATCGGAGAGTCAGATGTTTTCACATGACGTTTCATCAGGTACCCAGCTCTGTTCCGCTAAGAATGACTGTCTTCGGGAAATCTGGATCTCAAATTAGGGTCCCTTTATTCAAGGGCGCCCCTCCTTGAAAAGGGTGCTTTTGCCTTTTAGCTTGATTATTTTCATCTGACAAGTTGCCTACTTTGATCCAGATTATCCGTTGACTACTCTGTCAGGTATTGATGCTTGCAGTTGCGTTTCCGAGATTTGCTTGAGCTGAGAAGGTCATCAAAGGAAGCCTTTTGTCATTGGTCAGCATCTGGAAGTCCAAAAGAAAGGGCGCCTTTGCTTTGAAAAGGCTCTTTTTCTTAGAACTTCATCGTTTATCTGTGGTTTCCTGATAGTTCCTCAACTGCCTCTTTTTGCTTTGTCAGCAGCTGCTTACGATCCATTCATCGGATGATCTGGATGTTTGTTTCACTGTCGAGCCAGCACTCAAACGTCAAGAATGACTGCTTTGGATGATCATACTGACTGCATTTGACCCTCAAAGATCATGGGCGCCCCTGCTTGAAGAAGGCGCCTATTCAACATGTGAGCAATCTCCCCTTCGTAACATCTCCAGAGTTAGTCAAATTTTGACCTTTTTCGTTTTCAGGAATCTCCTTCGTCAAACAGCATCTTTTTCGACCTTTTCCGCCATGGTTGTATCGTTGAAGCTTTTGAAGCTTAGCTTTCAGCGCCTGGTACTGGCCAATCTGCCATTAATGGCTGTGGAGCTCCTAACTTCGTTCCTGAAAAAGAGAAATAGACCCACTAGAGTAAAACGTGTCTTTTGATGATTCTGACTTGACCAATGTGATCGTGAAGCCCTTTAAGCCTATCAAAATCATTTTCGATCATTTCTGGGAAGGTCCTATTTTCGGGGGATTTCCCTGAAAATAGGGGAAAAAAAACCCTAATTTTCAATTTTTCAGAATTTTGTACATGTGTTCCTTGACAGAAACCCACCAAGATTCTATGATTGGTTTGACCTAAAACAGACCTTTCATGGCATTTTAACAAGATTTAGCTCAATTTACACAGAATGCCAAAAAATTTATTTGGGGTACAACACACATTTAAAGGATAAGACAAATAAAATGCATTATCATCTAGGGCATAAACTAACATGATCAGATATGACTTATTACTCTTGATTGGAATAGGTGTTCGCCTTGTTTCCTCTTTCCTAACCTCTTTGGATGGTAGGTTTACTGTGCCAAGGGCACGTGAACGATCTCTAATTGGACTCCCTCAAGGTTTCCTACCTATCTTGGGACTGTCCATCAAAGGAGCAATTTACCAGCCTTTCCCTCCACAAACTCCCTATCCGTATTGAGTGCTAGCGAAAGGGAATTTTGGCCTGAAATCTATTCTTCAAGGTAAAGTCATGATAGGTCAATAAGACACAATAATTGCTGTAAGCAACATTATTGTGGCTTGACCAAATCCATATTGCCTTACAATGTATAGTAGATTTAATAAATTGACAAGTATGTTTAATGATTTCAACCAACATTCAATATGTATTGATTTCATATTACATTTGATCAATTTTACAGTCCATCATAGGTTTACACTTACACAGCTATTGAACTTAATATGTTATGAACGCTGAATTCATTATCATAGGGTTTTGAATTACTTTATGAAATAAATTGGTAGATATATATTTATTGATTTCAACGAATCAAAGAGTAGCATATTGCATTCAAAATTACTATTGTGTTGTATCGAATTTATAGACTAGAGTGATCACCATTATTGTTTCTAATCTATCATAAGTAATTACTACGCAAAAGCCCACTGTAGGAGCCTCGAGTTATTCACAGAATCTGCTATTCATCTTAATTGGTGAGGATACTTACCTTGGGTGGCGCTCTTAAACTATGTATCTTCAAATGCGTCTTCTATAGCAGCACGGGCTTTCCTTTCTTCCACACTATTTTTTTGGTTGTTTCTTGATTCTATATTTGATAATTATAATATTGGTTTTATAATTATGATAGCAATATTTGAACTTTCAATTTATTTACACTTATATTTTTATATCTTATTTTATTTATTTGTGATTCAATATTACGTATTTTAGGTGTCACAATCACGGGGACATGACAACCGACATCAAATATCCCATTGGGATACTATCTGATTGGTCAACACTACTTGCTTCATTGTCATTCCCATGTTACATTTCAGGGTCATGATTGATGGCTTCATAGCTGGCAGACTCAAACTCGACAAAAACTCAACAGGCCCAAAATTTGCGACTCGACAACTTTAAAAATTGCTTAAATTTCTTTAAAAACGCATTTTTTTTCGAAGTTTAATGACAATATATTCAACGAGTCCATAAATGAGTACAAATGTGTTTTCTATTAAATTTGATTCATTTGAGTACAAATTGAGTACAAAATCACATCATCATGTGAAATCCTGATACAATAGTTAGCTGACAACTATTATGAATTCACGATGATTGCCTTTGAAAATCATCATCATAATTCATAAATTGCATTACAAATTTTACATCTTTCTCTTCACTAGTCTAGTGAAATCTTGGGGGGAGGTTCTAATCCTTGCCCTCCGTTGCAACTCCTCACTCGACATTGAAGGCTGTGTTTGTGGCTTTGACTTGACCAAATCAATGACCTCTTATTTGTTGTCTACCTTTCTTGTGCAAAGCTGAAGGTTGTGTTGTAGTTGTTGTACCCAAACCAATTTGTTCTTTTTGCTTCATTAAGGCATTTTGCTTAAAATGGTCTAAATCTTGTAAAAGTGTCGTCAAAACTCAGTTTTTGGGAAAATCAAGTATGTGCTTTTAGTCAGTTTGATGTCAGGAAGATACTGGTAAAATTTGAAAAATTTGAAAATTAGGGTTTCCAGATCCCTATTTTTGGGAAAACCCTAAAAAAATCTTAAAAATAGAAACTTGTCAGAATTGGCTGAAATGAATTTTGATTTGCTTATTTCACATCATGATCACAGGGGTGAAGTCAGTTTAAGCTTGGTGGGTAGTTTTCACATTTTTAGGAGAAAAGTTAGGACCTCTGAGGTCGTCAATGGCAGTTGGCCAGTACTAGTTGTCAAAATCTAAGCTTGAAACTCAAAGTAGAAGATTCTTTGGTAAGAGATGCTTCACGATGGAGGGGATTTTCAAATAGTGAAAAGTCCAAAAAATATTCTAAGTCTGGAAACATTACGCCTTGCTACGCGGGAGACGCTTGCGCAATGAACGTGCAAGTCAACTTTGTAGTGTCCGTACATGTAAAATAGTGAAATACAGTCACGCACTCGCGTTAGCGTAAGAAATGCTACAACGCAGTCAACTTAGCAGGCGTCATAGTGTTCACAAAGCACAAAATGGAGAAAATTATCAGTTCAAGAGAAAATCTGTGCCCCTGCAGGCCAAGGGCGTCCTTCAATTTGAAGGCTCAGATTCAGTTGTTTCTGGTTGTAAATACATTCATTCTCTTCGGAATTCTGTAAGCTTTCCTGCAAGCTATCAAGCGTATCCATCCGAGTTGCGTAACTCCAGCAAATGAAGGCAAAAGCAGAAGGTACAGAGAATTTACATATCACAGAGATAGTCAAATTTGCAGTTTTTGCGCCCTTGTAGCCCAAGGGCGCCCTTGAATTAGACCTGTCAGATGATGGAATTTGCATAATCCATTTCCAGGGGATCTCTTCTGATTCAACCTAGCTCTGCGATGCATCCGTTTGCAAGTCCATAAGACATGCTGAGTGATCGTGGTAGTTGTTCCAGCGAGCACGTAAAACGAAGGGAAAATAATGTTGGGTGGAAATTATGTAATCAGCTTTTCGATAGATTACACAACTAGGAATTCAGCCACAGCTATGTGAGATGTAAATCTCTCCTCTCAGAAAGGGGAGGTGCCCTTCTTACTGCTGACAAAAGCGATAGTAAAACAAACAAAGTAATTACAAAATGTACACAATACTTACGAAGTGGGTGGGGTGTGTTACATTCATCCTTCTCTCTTTTTTCAGAGATGTTTACAATGCTTCACTGTTGGAAGTTCTCAATTCACAATAACTTCAAACGATCAACAAGCAGTAATGCCAATACCTCTATTTTGTCAAAGCAAAGCGTAGAGGTACCAGAAGTGATTAACAATAAACTAGTAAAATAAAAGGGAAATCTCACGAAGGCACAAAGTCGTTCCGTAGCTTTATCAATGGTGGATTTGTGATGGGTGTGTTGTTTGTCGCATTAGAAGCACAAAGTCTTCTTAGATGCAGCAATTCCTCGAACAACATGAACAATTACAAGTGCAAAGTCTTGTAGATTATCCAACCAAAGTATCCAAAGAGCATGAATAATTACAAGCACAAAGTCTTGTAGATCATTCAACCAAAGATAAACAAAACACAAATGTAAATCTAAATAAAGGATGTAACACAAAGTTTACATGAATTACTTAGAGTCCTTCAGATTCCATAAGCTAATTACCACCAAATGAGATCAATTCACAAGATTATCGAATCCAACACAAAGTCTAGTTTGCAATCTTCTTCTTTATTGATCAGATTTCATTCCCAAAGTATGAACACAAAGTTTCACAATTCTGCTTCAAAAAGGGCAGCACTTTGTTGCAAAATACTAAAGGATGAATAATACAAAGGAAATCCCTCACATTATATAGAAAGAGGGATGAGCAAAATTAGGAAACTAACTTGAGAAAATCAAGGAAAGTTAGGTGAGTGATTCAAGGAGATCTCACCTAACTTTGACCAAAGTCAAAGTGTACTTTGTTTTCAAAAGATTACATCTTGAACTTGGTACAATTACAATTTACAAAAAGACATATAAAATGTCAGGAAATATTTACAAGATGCATAAAAGGATGCATCGAAAATGTCTAACATTGGAGATCAGGAACCTTCATGTTTCCTTGCTTTAAGTAGTCTTCATACTTCTTCTTAGTCTCCTACACGAACTTCTCATCGGACCAGCAGTGTAATCCACAATGGTGTGAATTCGTGTCGATCATAGCCCGGATAGTGAACCTTCTTGCACTGTCAAGATGCGTCTTGAGATTATCAAGTGTCAGCCGTATATCACAAATGATATGTATTGAGGCTTTGGGAAAAGATGTCATCCTCAACTTGTTGCATAACGACTTCTTTATAGATCTGGGATAGTTCACTAGATTAGAAGATGTCACCTTTAGGATCACTTGATGAAATCTAGAGAGAAACTGCAAGGATGGTGAATCAATAGACGTTAGCAGAAAAATAGCATTGGGAAGCATGAAGCGAGAAACAATGTTGAGCAAGCGTGAAACGAGCAACTAGGCATGAAAATGATGCGGGAGTGAAGAAATGGGGTCCGGAATGGAAATAGAGCAAGTTCGAAGAGACTAAGGTAAAAATTGCCAAAAGTGTAAAGGTGCTAAAATTCAGCACCATTGCACAAAAAATGACTAATTCTGGAAAAAGTGCAAAGGTGCTAAAAATAATGCCATAGTCAAAAATTGGCTAAGTC
>VDFB02024947.1:0-23465 GCA_007258455.2 Sequoia sempervirens
CCCATTAGACAAAATTTGTTTGCCACTAAAATTTTGTTTTGTATGGATGCCCAAGAAAAGGTACTGGCCTTAGGAAGGCATGCATTACTCCAACATAAATGCACTGGAAGCCTATCCACAACCCAATGCCATCTTTTGTATATCATTTTGTAGCCATCCTTTGTGTTGTAGTAGCTTGTCTTCGAACCCATCCACACCAAGGTATTGCAACCAATTCTTTAGTGTATCAGCCAGAACTTGGATCTCCCTATGTGGAAGATTTAAGTCTATAAAATCCCTCCAACTCCATCCCAACACTAAATCCCTATTATCCAAAACCACATAATCTTTCACATGATCTCCCCATAGCCTCTTGAGTTTGGTTTTGACCTCATCTACCTCTATCAAGTTGTCTAAACTTGGAAGAGTCGCCCAAAAATCTTCCCAAAACATAGCCTTTCTTCCATCATGGATGTCCCAAGAGATGTAGTCACAAACCACCTTTTTTCACTTTTGCATGAAGTTCCAGATCCGAGAGCCAACTGGAGGATTGGAGATGGTTAATATAGCATTGTTTCCATCATCCTTCAAGTACTTATGATGTAGAATTTTTTCCCATTTACTTTGTGGCTCGCTATGCATTCACCAAATGAGCTTGGCTCCAAGCACCCTATTTTGGAAATCCAAATATTTGAAGCCTATCCCACCATCCTCTTTGGTTCTACAGAGCTTTTCCCAAGCTATCAATATAGTCTTTCTTTTCTCATAATTGCCTTGCTAGAAAAATTATCTATAGAGTTTTGTCAAGTTGGATGTAGTGTTGTTCGGGAGAGCCATCACATACATGAGGTAAATAGGAAGTGCTGGTAGAGCTGATTTTATTAGTGTGATTCTCCTCATCCAAGTTAGCCACTTCACCTTCCATGAATTCATCTTTGCACTAGTTTTGATATTGAGTGGATCCCATAGGCCCGTCAATCTTATTCAATTAGCCAAGGGGATGCCCAAATAAGTACATGGTAGTGAACCTTTTTTGAAATTTAGGACCCTCAATATTTCCTGCTCCTTCCGTGCATTTTTATTGAAGAAAAAGACTTATGATTTTTCCTTATTCACAACTTGCCCAGATTCCAGAGAGTATTTCTTTAAAATTGCATTCAATTTGATGACCTTTTTTTTTCCACTCCCATTAGCATGGTGTCATCAGTGAATTGTTGATGGGAAATCACCTACAAATCACTTGTCACCTCAATGCCTTCAATCTATTTTGATTTTATGCCAACTGCAATCACCCTTCCCAAGGCTTCGACCATCAAAATATATAGAAAAGGGGAGATGGGATCTCCCTGCCTCAACCCCCTTGAGACATCAAAAAAGCCCTCTGACGAACCATTCACAAGCATTGAGAATTATGGAGTAGATATGTAGTTAAAGATCCAATCTAGCCATCGCTTGTTGAAGCCGAAAGCTTCAAGTGTCTTGACTAAAAGTCTCTAGTCAACCATTTCATAGGATTTTTTGATATCTACTTTTATTATCATGCTTTCTTGCTTAGATTGTTGAATCAAATGTATGGTTTCTTGTGCTATAATTTTATACCATGCAAAATCAACCTTCCTAGAACAAATCCAGTTTGCTCCTCTGCTATCACTTTTGGAAGAATGAGTTTTAATATGATTTCCATGGCTTTTGTCATCACCTTATATATTTTGTTGCATAGGGATATTGGCCCATAATCAACCAATGAGTTGGTTGCTTCCTTCTTAGGGATTAATGCAATAAATGTGTTGTTAACCTCCTACAAAAGCCTTCTAGAGTTCCAAGAAGCCTCAATGGAATCCACCAATTCATCACCAATCAACCCCCAATTTTTTTGAAAAAATCCTATAGGTAGCCCATCTGGACTAGGGGCTTTGTCTGGGTGTAATTGGAAAAGTTCCACCCTCATTTCTTCCTTTGTGTGTTTTTTTGTTCAACATCTTGTTTTGTGCCTCCGTTACTATCTTTGGGATATTTCGTTGTCATTCTTGTTGATACTTCAGATTGGAGACCTCTAGATTATTTAGCAAATTATTGAAGAAGCTGATTACCTCTCCGTCCACCCTTCTAGGCTCCTCAACCATAGTGCCATCCATAATATTCAAACTGGTTATTCTGTTCACACTCCTGCACTATCTTGTACTGTTATGAAATAATTTTGTGTTCTTATCACCCTCTTTGAGAAAAAATTCTCTAGGTTTCTACCTCAAAAACATCTCCTCTTTGTCTAGAATATCTTCGTATTTCCCCATCAATTCTTTATCTCTATAAAAACTTTAGTAATTCATGAAATTATTTACTATTTCTTCTTCGATACTTTGCATATCTTCCTATAGGCTCTCCTTTGTTTCAAATATATCTCTGAAATGAGTCCAATTCCAACCTCTTATTTTTTGTTTTAACCATTTCAACTTTGTGATCAGATAAAACATCTTTGAACTAGATACTTGAAAGCCCTTCCACCATTCTTCCACTAACTTTGAAAAACAAGGGTCCTTCAACCACATGTTTTCAAACTTAAAGGGGGAGCGATGCGGGCTCCTGTCCTCCTAAATGTCCAATTGGATGGATAGGTGATCAGATCCAACACAAGGTATGATGTTGGATTCAAACAAAAATAGAAAGAAGTCCAAGCTTCTCCATAACAAGTATTTATCCAATTTCTCTGCTATCTAGCTAAAGTCCAATCTCTTGTTCATCCAAGTGTATGTTCCATTCTTGAAGTCTATGTTTATCATTTTCTTTCTTGCCACCCATTCATTGAAATATTTTTGAGACTGATTTTCACTTTGTACCCCCCCATCTTGTCCTTAGCTTCTAATATTGCATTGAAATCCCCAACAATTATCACATTTTCCCCTTGCAATGTCCTCAAGAACAAATCAATCTCCTGCCAAAGAGCTCTCTTCCTTATGCATAAATTGGGGCAATAGACATTCAACAATCCAAACCTAAGCTTAGAGTGGATGCTTCAGACTGTTGGTGTGAATGGGGTCATTTCCTAACTAGTTATTAGTGAGGACCTATTCACATTATTATAAGTTTACTTAGGAGTTAAGTTTTCTAGTTGTCATTTCTAGAAGTTAGTTATAATGGGGCCATGTCTCATTATTTACTTTTAGTTATCTAGGCATTTAATAATTCTCTCATGCATTTAATATTTGCATTGAGGTTGTTATGACTTAGTTGTCTCATGTGATAGGATTAAGACACTTGTCATGATCTTGTCTAATCCTATCTCTCTCCTTACCTATATAAGCAAGCCATCATATGTACTTTGTCATATTCAATTTGGAATTCTTGCATCCTTAATAATAACATGATATTTCTGCCATTTCTCTCTTGTGGAAGTTATTTTGTCTTGCAGGTGATTTTGGGGTGTTTGAGGAGTTCACCATACACTCCTACATGGTATTAGAGCTTTAGTGTTGCAGACTTCTTCCCAGATCTAAGGGACCAATCTTGGCATGAAAGTTTTGTTGCGTGTGAGTTGAGGTCTTGAGAGCCTCACCATTGAATCTAGGGCATCAAAGAAAGTCAAGACCGACTTTCATTTCATCAAAATCTAACATATTTTGTCAAATCTACAAGGCTTTAAAATCTAGCAATTTTTATTGAAGTCGTTTTCATTTTTGCTTTATAAATCTAGCTTCCACTCATTTGTAGAAAAAATGATTTTTGGGTTTTGTAGCTAGAGTCAAAATATCAATTAGGTATCTTTTATATTTTGCATATCTTGCATAGATATGGAGAAATTTTCTATACAAAAAGCACTGCATGTCATTTTTCTCCTGGCTAAAGGTTAAAAAATTCATTTTCTCATCTTTTGCTTGCTGGATCAAAAAACAATTTTTGGGTTTGGTTCTTAGCTTCAAATTTTTTTTGGGTTTCTATTATTGTCTACAAATAGTGAGTAGGTTTTTCAAAAATCAAATCATAAATAAACTTTTTTTGCTAGAAAACCCGTTTCTTGCAGGCTAAATTCAATTTTTTTGAAAAATTCATAACTTTTGGCCACAGTGTCCATTTTTGGAAAACGAGATATTGATGGAAAGCTAGTTTCAAGCACTTCACAGTGGTGTAGCCATTTTTTCATATTTTTTTTCCTCTACAAAGATCTAAGGTTATTTTTCATCATGGAGGTAGATGTGAACATTCATCAGTGCATGCACTATTTCCTTTTTTGTGTGCATTAGGTTTGCATTTTCTTTGTACTTCTTTTTAGTTCCAAATCATTTGTCAATCAACTATTACTTCATAGATTCCAAATTTGTGCCAGTTTGTGATTTTTCTAGTGTTCCTTTGCATCGGGTCCATTGTTGCTTTATCATGATTCTAAACTTGAGTCCTTGAGTGACTCTAATATGGTTTCTAGCAGACAAAATTATCCTTCCTTGCTTGCTAGATTAAGGATCCTAGTGTTACTTCATAGTGTGATTCCAGTGCTTCTTTGCAACAGTTTATCTCATTATGGGGGGGGGGGGGGTGAATGGTCTCTCTTTTCATCCTTTGTGTGGATGGAGATTGATTGGATATTTGATGAATATCATTATTGTATTTATCTCTCTTTTGGAGAGGAATTTTGTCCCACTAGGTTTTCTCCGTTTGTGAGAGATTTCATATGCATTTGTACATGGGTACCTAACATGGCCTAGTATTCAGGACCCATCCTCACATCATTGCATCTTTGCATCATTTGCATAATAATCTACTCCCAAATTGCACTTATGGGGGGGTGTTTTTGTGAATGGGGTTATTTCCTAACTAGTTATTAGTGAGGACCTATTCTCATTATTATAAGTTTACTTAGGAGTTAAGTCTTCTAGTTGTCATTTCTAGAAGTTAGTTATAATGGGGTCATGTCTTGTTATTTTCTTTTAGTTATCTAGGCATTTAATAATTCTCTAATGCATTTAATATTTGCATTGAGGTTGTTATGACTTAGTTGTCTCATGTGATAGGATTAAGAAACTTGTCATGATCTTGTCTAATCCTATCTCTCTCCTTGCCTATATAAGCAAGCCATCATATGTACTTTTCCATATTCAATTTGGCATTTTTGTATCCTTAATAATAACATGATACTTCTGCCATTTCTCTCTTGTGGAAGCTATTTTGTCTTGCAGGTGATTCTGGGGTGTTTGAGGAGTTCACCATAAACTCCTACATGGACCTTACAACCTAACCAACTTGCATTTTCAACCAGTACTTCAATTTGCACTGACCATGGTTTCCAGAATAGTGCAATGCCACCCGATGCCCCATTTGCTTGAGTTCCCATAGCATTCCAGCCCTTCACTTTTTTTTTTGAATGTCTCCAACTCGTTGTTAGTCATCTTTGTTTCATGTGTTAAAAATATATATGCTTTGGTCAAGGCAAGCCTTTGCTCAACCAAACACTACTTGTTAGGGGAATTTAAGCCCCTAAATTTCCATGATAAGAGCCTCATGGCAACCCAGGAAGGGGGCCTCCCTTCCCTGACCTCAAAATCATTGCTATCTTTTCCTGTCCCTCTGCATCTCCATCCAAAGCTCTCAATTCCTGGTATGACTTTCTTCCCCCAGACTTCCTTTTCCCACAACTGTTTTCCCTTTTCCTTTACTTCCAAAATCTGTCTTCCCAAGAATACTAAGCACATTTTCTAAGTTTGTGGGTGGATTTCATGAACCATCTGATGATTTTCCATTTGAAGTATTAGCCCTAGCCTGATCGACCTTCAAACCACTAGCTATCATCATCCTCTTCGGGAGTAATTTTCATTCTTCACTTGATTGATCAATTACCACCCTCTGATTCCATCTCCCGTTTGATGTCATTAATACCAATTCTTCCATAATTCCTTCCTTTTCATCCACCATGACTACCACTCTGGCTTTCACCCCTGGTTTCCCATTTAAAAAAAATTTGTCCACCCCAAGAAAGGATCCCAGTGCATCTCTAATCGCCATTAGAGCTTTGTAGTTCTAGTATTTTGTCCGAAAACCCTCCAGGCATATCCACATAGGTACCGAGGTGAAACAATGTTTTTTTAGATCAAAGCTTGTACTCCAATCCAAACAATGAAAGCAATGGTTTCCAAAGAACAACATATCTCCATACACGATTTCATGCTTCAAACTTGAATCTATGCATTCAATTAGGAAATAATCCTAAGTTAGGGTCCAAACACTTAACTTTTTCTTTGAATTTATTTCTCCACCATTGCATCAATTTCTCGCTTTTTTCTCCCTTGCTGCTTTATTTCGTAATCACTACACAGTCTTTCAATCATTCCACCGTTGCAGCCAAAATCTAATGAGGGATTGCAACAACCTTGCTACAGATTGGCCTTGGTCTATTACTATCATTACCAGGAGCCTCCCATTTTTTCCAAAACCCCCCATTCCTGTCAGTATAATATTTATTTCCTTTTGCAGGTCCCTCCTTTTCTTGGTTTTGGCTCCTATATCCTGAGTTGCTTCGTCGATCCCTAACTGGAAATATGTTTGCTCCCATCCATCGCCCTTGTGAATACCTCTGCCAATTTGAAGGCTGGATTCCATGTCATTGTCGATTCCTTTGAGGTATTTGTGTATTGCTCCTGAAACCACCTTGTTATCGCCCCATGGTACCACTGAACCTGCTTTGATGCTCCCTCCTGCTATTTTTCTCCCACCTGCAATTCTACTCCCATCTGCGGTTTTGCACCATTTTTCCCTTTTATAATGCTATCAATTTTTTATTTTTTTTTGAAAGTTTAAAATTTATAAACTAAAATATATGTTTCGGCTAGGTCTGAAGGAGAATGGGTGGCACCACTGCCACCGATAGGCCACCACCCTGCCACCAAGGGGGGCATTTTTTCTTTTCCTTTTAGACTAGAATTGGGCCTTTTTTCCATGTGGCATAACTTTTGCCCGGAGTGTCTATTTTTTTATTTCCTAGACTCGTTGGAAAGGTGGTTCCATGCTCTACATTGTGGTATTAGTTTTTTTCTAGATTTTTCTATTTTAATAGTGATTTTCTTGTTGGAAGTTAGATGTCCCTTGCAAGCTTGGAGAGGTCGTATCTTGTGCATACAGAGTCAGATTTTGTACTTCTTATAGTTGACAGAAAGGTTATTCAGAGCACTACACAATGGATCAAGTTTGGAGATATTTTGGCATGGTTAATTTTCTGTTATTTCCATCTGAGTTGTTTATGGGTTACTTTGACTATGGTGATTGTGTGAGCATATGAATTATCATATCTTGGTGCTTTGATGTTGGATTCATTATATAATCACATGTACATATCTAATTACTCTCATTTGACATGGTTATCAGTGTATCATTGGGTTTGTATGTTGCATTGTTGTATCTACAAGTTGTGGAGTGTTGTAGGTAGTCTATACTTACAAGTTACATTTATGGCTTGGATATGGGTTGTCTATGCCCATAGATACTTTGGAGTTGATGCATATTCAATTGGGTGGATTGGTTTAGTCAATTGTTTTGTTGGTCTGGTTGTCATGTTGAGGAGGAGAGATGGTATTACTAGGTACAGTCATGATGTGAGACCTATGTAGTTGACTATGTGATGCAAACATGTGTTACACAGTTGGATTATGTTGTTGGTACATTTGATGGTGATCATGATGTCATCAATGTTCCTTATGATTTAGGGACTTTGGCATGACATGATTGTTTATGCAGGTGCATTGTTGGCAGTGTTGCATTGGTTCCTAATTTGGTTTGTGGTAGTGTATCTTCTTGGTATGAGGATAATTGTTTTACTTTTCCTTTTGGGAGCTCATGTTTAATTTGAGTTCTTTGATTATGTGAGGGCCTTTGGTTGATCTTCATGAGGAGATTGTTATCATGATGCCATGGATAGCTTAATTACACTTTTTAGTGGGAGCTTGTGATAGTGATGGTTTGGTGGCGTATCTTTTTGGCTTGGGAAGATTGTTATCAAAATGTCATGGATAGCTTGGTTACACATTTCAGAAAGATCTTGTGATCGTGATGGTTTGGCAGTGTTGTATCTTCTTGGTTCAAAGATCATGGTTTGTACTCTTCCCTTTGGGAGCTCATGGTTTTGAGTTCTTTGATTACATTGGGGCCATGGAGGATCTTCATTTAGAGGATGGTTATCATGTTCCCATGGAGATATTGCTATCATGGTTCACTGGGAGCTTCTGGTGATGATGTGGATTCACAATTTAATGGTGGATGATCTTCTGTAGTGTTTTTTGGTGTCATGGATGGACTCTTTGATTATGTTTCTATGTAATGAGGGTTCTTTGACATCTTGGGTTACATTGACAGGAGATGGTTATCTTCATGTTGTTTTGAGATGTTGACATCTTTGTTAGCCATGGAGGACTTTTCTAGTCTTTGGTTGAGGTGTCATGATTTGTATTTTTGACATGTGATCCTTGTTTTGATAGGATGGTTATGTATTATGACATGGTTTAATCTTGATCATACGTTATAGTTTTTGCATGATACAAGTACTTTCTATGTTCATTGGATCATATGATATTATGAGGAGATGTGAGATAATGATGTCGTGATTGTGTTCTAGATTCCATGGTTGGGACTTTGACTTTGATCTTGGTTGGTTCTCTTGGTATTGGGTACTTTGATCATTTACTTGATTACTTCATGATTATGCTATGTTGCATTTGGAGTTTGACATGGATTTATTGGTTATAGGTACTCATGGATACTTGGAGACTTAGGTGAGGCTTGGAGTTCTATTGTGATTAGAGCCATGTTCTTGAGATGGTTACTCTTGATGAGATTTCAACAAGAATTCTGGAGAGCCTACACCTTGGTTGGACGTGAGTCCAACATGGACCTATGAGGAGAGTGTTCTTGGATGAGTCATAATGACTTGAGTATCTTGGAGAAGCATTCTCATTCCCCATTATTGGTCTACTTGGTGGATTATCACTTGAGAGGTATTGCCCATTGTTACTTTTAGGTGCATTATGATTTATGCTTTATCTTCTCATGCACATGGATCTTGAGCTATGTATAGTTAGTTCTCGAGGGCTCATTTGAGGGATATTGGCATGTTTATCTCCCTATGAATTGTGAGATTATTCATTGGTGTTCAGTTTAGGAGATGTTATTGGGATTATTCCCTTGGTTTGGGAATGGATTTGGTTTGATATGCATACATCTTGGTTATGGTTAGATGTGGATAGTGCAATTCTCTTTGGGGTTTTATGGATTATATCATTCTTATCACAACTTAGCATTTAGAGGTGTGTGTAGAAGGACATGCTACATGTTTTGATTTACACGTTTCTCTCCTTGGTCTTGTTCTTCTTCCTGGATTTTTGGTTTCAAATGACATTGGTTTTTGGGATCTTGTGTGGAGCTATAGTGATCACTATGTTTGTAGTCATGTGTTGTTCATTGTTCTTTGATGATGACTTGGAGGTTCCTTTATCTCTTTCCTTTGTTGGGTGTGGAGAACTTGGGAGAGATTTGAAGACTTGTGGTGAGAGATGTATTGCAACATATTGGTTTATAGGTTTTTCATATCATTGTGGATGTTCCTTGGTACTACATGATGTTGGTTACATTTCTATGTGATGCTATTGGTAGATTCTTGGATGCCTTGATAATTTTTAGATTTTACATTACCTATCCAGTGGGAGTTCTTGGATAAATGTGAATGTTCATTATATGACAGGTTTGGCATTTGGAGTTTGTGATTGCATGTTATGGGTTGTATATGTTGATGGTATGAGGTTCACTTGTTATGATTTATATAAATTTGAGGTATGGACAGTTGGATGTGTTAGCATTTGTTGTGGGTTCTATTTTTGGCTATGGTGATTATATCTTGACAACTACTGATACATACTTGTTACCTTTGGATTGATTGTTTTTGTTTGGGATATTAGTTTAGGTAGGAATTATGCTTCATTGTGACAGATTGTGTGGCTTCTCTTTGGATGGCTTCTCATCTTTTTGTGTTGGCATGATGGAGGATGATAGCATCAATTCTTTAGGTGGTGGTCACCTTGATTTTTGTTGCAGGTATCTTGATGGAGCACATGGAGCACTTTGATTCCTTGATGGTATATGTGGCTAGAGGGATTGTTCCCTTGTTCATGTTTGAGTTTACTTGTTTACCCCTTATGCAATGTATACAACAAGTGGGAGAATGTTAGGAAAAGTTGTGTTATCCAACTTGCATAATGTTATAATATAATTATTTATTTATTATGTGGTGCACCTAGTGAATCTATGGGTGCGTGCATCACATGGGTCTAGCATTCCTGGGGCCACTTTATGTGTTGTATGTAACATTGGGATAAATATTTAATGTGGGGTTACACATGGGAATAATATTTCATATTGGGAAAACTTAGTACCAATATTAAATGAGGGGTTAATGGTTTTGTAACCTCATGGTATTAGTCACATGGTTTTATGTAATACCACTTGGTGGTTTTGTGGGAGCTTGTTTCTATAAAAGTAAACACATGGGTAGTTGGCTAAGGTTTGATAGTTGGAAATTTGATGTAGATTTTTTCTTGTTAGCATTTGTGAGGGTTGAAGCATGGCATGGGATGTGTGGTTACATGCTTGTTCACATGGATTGCTTGTTGAGGGCTTGATATTTCAAAGGTGTTCATGGAGAGCTCAGAAGATGTATTGTAATATTTATTATTGAATAATACATGAGTGATGGATGCTTTTGGAGGCTAGGTTTTTCCCTTTTAAGGGTTTTCCCAAGGTATATCTTGTGTCATCTTTGATGGTATGTTGTTTATTCTTTTGCATATGGATTTTGAATACTTGTTTGCATAGATTTATCTAGTTGGGTTATCTAGAAATTATCTTGGGTGGATGCATATTTCCTTTCAAATACTTGATGCCTTAGTGTATTTTCATGATGATAGGTTGAAGATTATTGATATGTCATGTTGTCAAAATTTCTCTAGATTGTTGTCGTAGTATGAAGAGTCTTGAAAATAATTGTTTTGATTTGGATTGTAACTATGATATTGTTGATAAAACAATCAAGTTGCATATTTGGAGTGTTGTTTTTTTCTTGAAAGGGTTTTCTCACATGATCACTATGTTATGGTTTTCGTAGTTTATCTATTTTATATATTTTGAATGTACATATGTTTGTAGTTGTATTTGTTTAAGTTGTTAAAAATAAATTTTTGTATCTCTCTCCTACTTAGATTAGTGTAGGAAGCTACTTTTTCTCAATTGGATTCCTTTTAGTTGGTATCAGAACTTGGCTAGCCTTGATTACATTGTTGGGTTTGAAGGGTTTTTTGAACTAATCTTTGTTTTAGTGGGAGTTTTGTAGAAGAATATTTCATGACCTTGTTGTACAAAAAATATGGAAAGCACATATAGAAGAATCAATATTGGTGAGTTTAATAGTGAAAACTTCAAGTTATGGGAGTTAAAAATGGAGGATATTCTTGTGGATAGAGATATGTGGACTATAATATTCGAAACAAAACCAAATACCACAATCCAAGAATATTGGGATTCGATGGATGAAAAATCCAAGGGTTTAATAAGAATCTACTTGGATGATTATATGCTCTTTAATGTCCATGAAGAGAAGACTACAAAATCCCTTCGGAAGAAACTTGGAGACATTTATCATGCTAAATCCTTGGTAAACAAGTTATTCATGTGGATGAACTTGTATTCTCTGAAGATGGAAAATGGAGGACCCATTGCAAATCACCTGAATGTGTTTAACATGATAATAACTCAACTAGGTTTTGTTGGTGACAAAATTAAAGACTAGGATCATTGCATGCTTTTTTGTGTTCTTTGCTAGATTCACAGGATCACCTAGTAATGGCCATTAGGAATACTACCACTGGTTTCATAATGGATGAGGTGGTTGCTTCACTATTGTTTGAAGAGATATGGAGGAAATATTTTGAGATGGCTAAAGAGGCCCATGCTATTTATGGAGAATCAAAAGAGTAAGGAAATAAGGAAAATAATTCAAAATCCAAATCTCTTGGAAAGTCCAAGGAAAAATGTTGCAACTATGACAAATCTGGTCATTTCTACAAAGAGTGGAAGGAAGAGAGGAAGAAGACAAGGAAAAATAATTTCTCAAATTTTGACTCTAATAAATCCTCTCAAGATGATGTAAATTCCTTTTCCATAGCTTTGTAAACTCATACATTGGAAGATGTGTGGTGTATAGACTCGGGTGCCTCTTTCCACATGACCTCATAGAGGGTTTGGTTCTCAAAGTATGAAGAATATGATGGTGGGAAGGTGTATCTGGGTGATGACTCTCATCTGAAGATTGTTAGTTGTGGGAGAGTCAAAATTAGATTCCTTGATGAAAGAGTGAAGGGGATTGATGATGTCTTGCATATATTGGGTTTGACATGAAACCTACTCTCAGTGAGAAAATTGAATGATTCAAGGATGCAAGTTATTTTCTTAAGTGGAGGATGCAAGATGATAAGAGGAGTTATGGTGTTGGCTAAGGGTGTTCAGATTGGCACCTTGTACAAGATGGATGCATGCCAATGCAATAGTTCTTTTGATACACCAAAGAAGAGACCTTTGGATTCTTCATCCTCACCGTTAGATAGTGTAGGCGTACAATTTTGATCACTTCCATATGATCAAACGCGTCTCCTTATTCATCCAGTTGCTCATCCCCTCTATCAATATTAATTAAGCCAATTGTTTAATTAATACCTTGCATCTTGCACAAAGGTCCTAAAGTATTCAATTTAATACCTTTCCCCTCTTTCTCCTCTAAATTGAATAAATATGCCCTTTTATTTAATTTAGTCATATTCCCCTTTTGAATTAAAATTCATTTTTTAATTCATCTTTTCTCTCTCATGGTCATATCCTCCAACTTTTGCAAGTTGGTTCCTAATCCATTTTAATTATTTTCATCTTCTTCTAATTAACCAGGGTTAGCATGTGCACACCCTTAATCATCATTAAGGTCACATCCTCCATAATTTTCCACTTGCCTCTAATCAGTCATTAGTCCATCTAGCGAGTGCACAACCTTAATCGATTTGATTCCAGCTAGCTTAATCCTCATCTGTTGCTTAACATGTCCTTGGAGTCAGAGCTTGTTAGAAACCTGCTCCTTTTGGACAAGGCATCCCCTTCCCCATGTGAATTTTTAATTCACCTTTTAATCCCCCAAGGCACCTAAAAGGAATTTTTAATTCCTTCACTTCTCCCCACATGTCCTCTATTCATTCTTTATTCTTTCTCTCATCCCCATGAGAATATTTGAGGAATTTTTAATTCCTCACATGTCCTCTCACCCACATAGGGACAAGGACCTCTTGCCCTTGGGGAGATCTTGTCCAATCCCAGAGTGCTGTGTACCCCTCTCTATGTCATGTCCTTCTCCTTCCACCTCATGTCCACTTCACCTTTTAGGGCTATCTCACATGCCACATATCAAGATGTGAGGGCTTGTGAGTTCTCAACTCACCTTAGCCCTACATCTTGATATTTGGTGGATCAATCTCAACCGTCCATTTCCCCTAGGATTTCCCAAAAATCCTATAAATACCCCCTCTTTTCTCTCATTTTGGGAGATCATTTGTGCTAGCCAAACTCTTGCAGTTTTGTTTCTCAACCAACACTTAGCTATTTTCATGTTTCCAAGCATCATTTGCATCTCACATCTCACATCTTGTGCCATCCAAGGAGCATACACGTCAAAGATCGAGAGAGAGAAATTGTAAGAAAGGATGGAGCTCAGCACGCCAGGAGTATAAAGTTCCATTTTGTGGCTTTGTCTTACATTTTGTTTCCAACTTGGGCTTCATCTTGAAGTGTAGGTTGTTTTAAGTTGTTTATTTGCACTCTTTTGGCTTATTTGCTTGATTTCTAACACCTCTATTCGACCTATCACATTTACAGCTTGCTTGGGAGTCAGGACCCACAAGCTTGGTCTATTTTCTTCCGCGTTTGCTATTTTTGTATTTTTCAAGTTCCGAGGTGGGTGCGGTTTGAGCCTAGCAGTAAGCGGATCATCGGAGGTGGCCGGTAGGCCTATGATGTGATTTGTCTTGGTGGCGAACACATCTCTTTGTGTGGACACATCTGTAGTGGCGGTGAATGCAGCCAGTGGCTGATTGGTCACGACAAAGTGGTGGATGGTCACAGCAATGAGTGTGAATCATCCTTACCAGTGGTGGACATGTCCTCGAAGGTAAAGATTTCCAGTTTTCTGTCTTTTGGTAAAATAGGAACATAGTTTAATTAAAGGGGTGTCAATAAACCTTGCTTAGCATGTTTGGGAAGGCTATTTGACGTATCCAATCCCCTTGTGCCATTTGGCAATCCTGGGTGACGAGAAATCATAGCTTTCCAAGTCCTTTCGAGTCACCTATTTTTCACTTTCTTAGCGGGACCTGCTTGGGGATTTCATCACCCCAAGGGACAATTCCAACCACGCGTACCGGCGGGGTATATAAAGGGGGGAGAGCGAAAGCTGTACCCCAATCCAACCACGTTGTAATTGGCAAAGCGTCGGGATGACGTGAAGAGTTGGTTCGAGCCTCTAGTATCTCGCTAAGGTTCCTGACTCACGCTTGTAACGGGTTGGTGTTCACGGTTTGGGCCTCACGTACTAGGTGTATATCGAGGACTCCTTAGAAACCATGTGCATCCTAGAGTAGAAGACTTTGTTGACCATACCCGTTTCTACTAATCTTAGGGTTGTGCTACTTGAATTGTCTTTCTTGTGCAAAAACCAGTGATTATCGATTTGGCCAAGTCTTTTTATGATTGCTACAATTTGGATCCTTTGCCTTTGCCATCCATCAAAAAACCAAGCTTAAGTTTATCCTTTGGCGGACTTAACCTTATCTTTTAGCAAACCTGTCCTCGTGCTGTGGCGGATCTATCCTCGTGCTGTGGTGGATCTGTCCTAGGTCAGTGGCGGATTTGTCCTAGTGTAGTGGCGGATTGGTCCTAGAGCAGTGGCGGATTGGTCCTAGTTCAGTGGCGGATCTGTCCTAGTGCAGTGGCGGATTGGTCTTGGTGCTTTGGCGGATTGGTCCTAGTTCAGTGGCGGATCTGTCCTAGTGCAGTGGCGGATTTTTCCTGGTTCAGTGGCGGATCTGTCTCAATACAGTGGCAGACCTGTCCTTTCGCAGTGGCGGACCTGTCCCTTTGACCATCCTATACCATCATTTGGCATTCATTGTCCCTCTGTTTTGAACACCGAAAAGATCATTTAGCGTCCAAAACGAACATCTGAATGTTTGTTTCGAGCCCCCATCCCTTCGTTCTAAGGGTCATTTGTCCTGAATAGTCTTTTGCTTGTTTCGAGAGCCATTCATCTATCTTGAGACACTCCCCATCCGTCCTAAACACGCTTTCATCTCTGATCTTCGTTATTCCATATAAACCCCGTTAGAGTCATCATCCAAGTTGACCTAGGTATTCATCCCTAATCACAATCATCATAGCTGGCTTAGGATCGCTATCCGTCTTAGGTCAGTTATCCTTTTCGACCCAATCAATCCGCTTCTATCTCAAGTTGGATTCGGTGTCGTTATCATACATCCACCTTTTAATCAATACCTAGTGTTACCAAGGATCCTTCTTAAACTCGGTTGTGGATCTCGGTCGTCATCATCACATCAATCCTAATCATCATATCGATCTAATCCCCACATCATCAAACCTATTCGGATCAAAACCCAGAATCTAGGTTAATCCAACATCTACCAATCAATCCAATCCAATTCCATCAAGCCAATCCACGTCGACCTAATCAATCGTCGTCAACTAATCTTTCATCAAAATCAAATCAATCTCTCATCATCAAGGTGTTTCTAATATCTTGATCTACTTCATCTTGCATGCCCGTTCAGACTCGATCACAAGCAAAGAAAATGGCCGACCAACAAGCCCTGAATGCCCAATCGAACAACCCACAAAATCCCACCAACACAGTCAACATCACGTCAGATTCGAACTATGGTGCTAGTATCCCTCACGATCCCCACAATGGTACCTCATCACAATCCAATGTGGATGGTCAAAACACGTCACCACCTGGGGAGGAAAACATGGCCGATCAACCTGAGCTCACATTCGAGGAGCACTTTAGCAACCCAGTTAATGCACAAATGACGGAGCACCTTCTCGAAAGACATGGTGACCAAATCTTGGCTCACTTGATTGACAAAGGTGTCAAGTTGCCATCAAGTGTCGACCTATCCAAGTATGGCACCTCCACATCTAATGTACCCCAAGTTGCACATGACATCCCCAGTAGCTGGCATCAACCTGAGTTCGGCAACGCTGTCCTATATCCCGTTGGCAATCCCACACATCCCACCATCTCAGTCACAGGAGCCCCCCAAACTATTGATCCCAATGATCCTTTTGCCTATGGCATGCCACAAAACATCCCGCAACCGCAACCATTAATGCTACCGGCACCACCCCCCTCGAACCCGCTTCCTGCCAACACTGGGGGCAACCCTTTCACTGCCTTACCCCCACCTCTTGGGGCTACAAATCCTCCACCATCGTCGATCCTATCTCAACAGCCGCCCCAATCCAACATCCCTCCTCCATCGTCATTCAACCCTCCGCCATCGTCCCAATCCAACATCCCTCCTTCAGCGTCATTTAATCCTCCACCATCGTCCCAATCCAATATTCCTCCACCATCATCGTTCATACCTCAACAGCCTCCACAGCTGCCCCAATCCAACATCCCTCCACCATCATCATTCATATCCCAACAACCTCCCCAATCCTACGCTCCCACTAGTGCTCAACAACCTCCCTCGCACAACATCTCAATCGCACCTCCACCTCAACAACAATCATTGGTCAATCCCCTATTTTCAACACAACCATCACAACATCAACCGCAAGGAAATCAACCTCGGCCTTCAACCCCGACCGTATCTTCGTTCCTTGCATCCATTTTACGCCCACAAGTGCAACCACAACATAGCATCCCATCTCGCCCATCACAGGCACCACCTATGCATCAACAACAATATCAACAACCACCTCATCACTACAACTATTACAACCAGCAACAACATCAACAACAACCCTCCTATGGGGCATCACAACAGTCATATCAACACCCCCAATATCCACAAGCTAATCAGCAACATTTTCTCCATACTTCCCAACAGTACGCCACCCACAACTACTGGCAGTCCAATATCCCTCGGGAGTATGTGCCGAGATCATGGTGTGCCAAAAGTGGCAATATTATGGGGGTATGTGGTGGCAAACTTTTTTCACTTAAAATTAATGAAAAGGGTTTTAGAGGAGATTCCATCTTTCAAAAATATAAATTATGATTTAATTTAGTTTTAATAATAATTATTGATGCTTTTTTCTATTAATTATGACTAAGATCACGATCAGGTAGGCTGATTGAAAAACATCTATAACTTTCAGCGGTATCATATTTTTGAATGCGAAACGTAGTAATCACATTCTAATGCTTCACATACTATGGGATTAAAAATAAAATTAAATTTCATGAAGTTTTGACCAAGTTAAAGGTGAAATTCGGGGCAGGGCAGTTTTATATTTTCTAAAGTTGGAATAAAAATTCATAATTAATTATTGTTACTTGGAAAAATTACAAAAATATGCATCACATCCGGACATGAGTCCTCTGCTATATGTAAAATCTTACAAAATTTATTATCATTTTATTATGGTTAAATTGGTGAATGAGACACCTACTTTTATTTTCCACTGAAATTTAAAATTACTCTTGCATTGAAATTTCAAATTTTCATAAATAGATTTTATTTATTTTTAAATAAACCTAGTATTTTAGAAACTACGTTCAGTACTACAAATTCCAGAACACCCATATTTTGAAATAATGCAATTGCTTATTCAAATATTTCACGTCAAGTTGCCTAGCTGCCGATTTTTCTGATTTTTTGCCCTTAAAGGGCTGTTTTTGCCGCGATGATCTGTACATACCCTCACAACAGCAACCTTTTTATCAACAAGGCCCCTTGGCCTATCAGCAAGAGGTACCACCTCCTCATTATCCATACACCCATCCCCAAACATCCTCTCAGAATCCACAATCGTCCTATCATCAATATCCGTCTAACACATCGGCCAATGCGGACATACTGGAAATCAAAGCTGCACTGAAGGATCTCCAGGCAGGGACTAGCAAGCAATCGTTCAAGTTTGAAGATATATGTCCCTATCCATATGATCCCTACATCTCATTGATTCCCTTCCCCAAGCATTTTGAGATTCCAAAATTTGACAAATATAAGGGGAACAAAGATCCTAAGGCCCACCTACGGGAGTTTTACTCCCAGTGTCAAGAAGTGATCCACAATGACAACTATCTCTTGCGTCTGTTCCCCCAAAGTCTGGGGAGTGACGCACTAGGGTGGTTCATGACCCTCGACAAGGGGTCTATAAAATCTTTTGTGGACTTGTCAGAAAGGTTTGTCTCCTACTTCTCCTTCAACTTGGAGAAAGATACTGATACCCTAGATCTTCTCAAGGAGAAACAACGTGAAGGGGAAACTTTTACTAGCTACCTCCAGAGGTGGCGTGCCCTGGCAAGCCGAATGAAAACTCCTTTGAAAGAAAAGGACATGGTCACCCTCTTCATGGAGAATTCCCATCCTGACATGGCTCACAACTTCCAATTACACTATGTCACCACTTTTGCGGAGGTGGTGGAGAAAGGACCCATCCTTGAGCGTGCCCTTGTTACCAAGGGGCACATCAAAATATATAACCAAGATAGGGAAAGGACATTCAACGACAAGCCACGTTTCTGGAACAAGAACAAGAATGCAGTCAATGATGGTGTCACTGATACTAAACATGTCCAAGTGGCCAACGCATCCCAGAAACAACAGCAATCTGTACCTAATGCCATATCCATACCGCAAGGGACACCCCGTCCTCCCCAACAGTCCAATCAAAATAACCAAGGGAACCCTAAACGCCAATATGCTCAACTGGGGGAACCTTTGAGTGTCGTCTTCAATAAACTATTGCAGATCAGCTATCCAATCATGTACCCCGTCACCAAGCCACTAGACGAATCCAAACCTAAGCCCACATGGTTTAGGGAAAATGAATATTGTGAGTTCCACAAAATTAAAGGGCACTCTTTGAATAAGTGTCAGGGTGTGAAAAACTACGTCCAGGATCTCATCGATCGAGGTGACATCAAGGTTGATCCTAACCAAGCTCCGTCGTCCAATGCTCAGTTACAAATTTATCAAAACGCTTTCCCAAACCATAACCAAGGCCCGAGCACTTCCAACAGTAATCCTCAAAACAACAGCACAAAGAACGTGAGTTACAAGAATGTACCCTTCAATTATGAGGGTATTATTCATTACATTGAGCAGGTAGAACCTCGTGTATCCATGATACATGTCAAAGGTAAAGACTCTCAATGTGCTGTTACCACACGACGAGCCCGCATCACCATTCCTGCAGCCTCTGCACCTGCCCAACTGACTCCTGTAACTTCCCAGTACAATATCCTTGATCACTTGAGAAAGACCCTTGTGCATATCTCCATCTTGGATTTACTCAAGTCTTCCCCCGTGTATCAAGAAATCCTTAATAGAGCCCTACAGGAAACCCATGTGCTTAATAATATGGATCCTACACAGTTTCAAGCCTTGGTAGAACACCTAGCTTCATCTCACCAACTACACTTCAGCCACGATGATATGCCCAACATTGATGCTAATCACAATCGCCCCTTACATATTGAAGTCGTAGTCGCTCGGCATAAAATAAAAAGGGTCTTGGTAGATAATGGCTCTGCCCTCAACTTGTGCACTTTAAAATTCATAAAGCAGGTGGGGTATACCCAAGCGGACCTAAGTAACCAGATTATTACAATCAAGGCTTATGACAATGCAGAAAGAAATTCAGAAGGGATCATCAATCTTCCGGTCCAAGTGGGACCGGTAGTTCAGTACATCACCTGCCATGTCCTTGATCTGGACTTACCATATAATCTCCTCCTTGGCCGTCCATGGCTCCATGCTATGCAAGCCGTGCCTTCCACCTACCATCAATGCCTCAAATTCCCAGTCAACGGACAAGAGGTCACCATCTATACCGATCCCCAACCGTTCGAATATTGCCGCGCCCTAGAGACATCATTTCCCCATTTGCATTATTGTCCTAGGGTTGAAATGGGGGCATCTCGGCCATCACCCGTTAATCCACCATCCACCGTAAAAACCACGCCATCCTCCACTGATCCTACCGTCACAAAAGTCTAGATCATTGACAAAGGGTGTGGCGAGTATGAAATGCATACTGCTCTTAATGTAGCGACCATGCCACCATCGCCACACGAGTATGGTCAACCTTCCCATGCTACCCCAAAAGAGGACAAGACTGTCACCTTCCGTGGCAAAAACATCCCTACTACCACTTTTGTATCCCCAAGTATCAAGACAGATGCGCCTGAAGAAGACATAAGCCAATGGGTTTACCGAGAAGAGCCTCAGCCGGAAACTCCTCTCAAAGAATACTTCCAAGAAAAGTACCCCTGGCCGACAAAGTTTGTGGAAAAGCATAACTATCAAGGCAGAGGCCTAGGAAAGCAAGAACAAGGGTGGTTACAACCCATTGATACATTTCCGCTATCAAGAAATATGGGCATTGGGTATGACAGAAAGCAAAAAGGCCCCGAAACATCGTCTAATGCTTCCAATAGTGTAGTTGTGGACAACGGCTTATTGGAAGACATACCCGAGGAGGAATCCATCATACGTGCGTACGATGACATCGATCATGCCGACCTATCTTCCATGTTCGAATGCCTATCCATTTGCACTATTAGCCTATCCCTCCGCCATCCTGAACTCATTGATTAGGACCTACGAACTAGCACACCTATCAGTATGTCTGCGGATACCTATGTTAACCTCATGGGATTGGGGGAGGATGAACACTCCAGTCGCAAAAATGAGAATAAGAAAAATAACAAACGGTCATCTAGTGAAAACCTCCCTGAGGCACTTCGTGACCTTGAAAAAGTAAAAATAAAGGATGCATCTGATGGCGAAAACCTTGAAGAGGCACTAGAAGATGGAGATGTTCATCTTCCCCTCATGGGAACTCAGCTATCTGCCAGATCATCTGTTCTGATTGAAGAAACGTAAGAGATTAATTTGGGAACTGCTGAAAATCCCAAGATCACCTATGTAGCCAAGTCACTCTCACGAGACAGAGTTCGATCTTTAGCTTCTCGGGGAGGTAGTTGTTAACTGTAGTCATACCGGACGTAATGCAGGGCTTAGATCAGCCTTGGTGGTTCATCACGGACATCCATGAGGCAGCTAAACCTGTCAAGCAAAAACTCCGCAAGATGCATCCGCAAGTTGCATTGTTAGTCAAGAAGGAATTAGAGAAGTTGCTGGAGGCAGGATTTATCAGGCCAATCGACTACTCCGAATGGATCTCCAACATAGTGCCAGTTGCTAAACCAAATGGTGACATTCGGATATGTACAGACTTCAGGGATCTCAACAAAGCCTGCCCCAAAGATGACTTCCCCTTACCCAATATTGACATGTTGGTCGACCTAACAGCAGGACACGAGATGTTGTCCCTTATGGATGGCTTCTCCGGGTATAACCAGATCCGAATTGCACCTGAGGACCAACACAAAACCGCCTTCACCACTCCTTGGGGCACTTTCTGCTACAATGTTATGCCCTTCGGGCTCAAAAATGCTGGAGCAACATATCAGAGGGCAATGACGGTCATCTTCCATGACCTCATCCATATCATCATGGAAGACTATGTTAATGACCTGTGGAAATCGAACACGAAGCGGAACATCCGCATCACGAGAGAAGATATTTGGCGGTTAGAGCATTTATAAGTTAGCGGTGAATCCAAAAATGTGTCTTTGGGGTCGCCGGAAAGTTGCTGGAACTTCATAGTCTCGCGGGCGTGAGGTTGATCTCGCTGGGTAAAATGCTATCTAGACATGCCTCCCTTGATCTCAAGCGAGTTAAGAATCCTTCGAGGAAAAATGCAGTCCATCGTAAACTTCATTGCCGGTATTTGTAGACAAAGTGTCAACCATTCACTCATCTTCTAAAAAAAGATTCCACCTTCCGATGGAACCCGCAATGTCAGATAGGATTCGACAAGATTAAGGAGTATTTGGCCCATCCACCAATATTGATGCCACCTATTCCCGGCAAGCCCCTCTTGCTCTACATCTCCGCCACTTCAGTCGCACTGGGGGCATTGTTGGCGCAGCATGATGAGTCGTCAAAAGAAAGGGCAGTCTACTATATCATTCAGACACTGGTTGGCTATGAGCTAAACTACTCTCCCATGGAAAAAGCGTGCCTCGCACTAGTCTTCAGTACACAGAAGCTCCGCCATTACATGCTCAGTCACCCAGTCAAGTTAATCGCCAAGATCGACCCATTGAAATACCTGTTATCTAGAACTACTCTGACTGGCCACATGGCTAAGTGGGTCATGCTCCTCAGTGAATTTGACATAGAATACGTGGATCGCAAGGCTATCAAAGGGCAGATAATTGCAGATCAGTTGGTGGAAGCTCCTCTAGTTGACACTCACCCATTGATCACAGAATTCCCTGATGAGGAAGTCTTTTCAGTTGAGGAAACCCCCATGTGGACACTATATTTTGACAGATCATATACACATAATGGATCGGGGGCAGGAATTTTATTAGTTACCCCTCAAGGTGACTACATTCCCAAGTCATTCAAGATAGCGTTCCCATGTACCAACAACATGGCCGAATACGAAGCTCTCCTCACCGGTCTCAGGATTGCCAAACAGTGGCACATAACTCAGTTGAAAGTCTTCGGTGATTCCTTGCTAGTCATTAGGCAAGTTAATGATGAGTTTCTGACCAAGGATGATAAGTTGTTACCCTACAAGCACATGGTGGATGATTTCAAGAAATACTTCACCTCCATACAATTTGAACAGATTCCCAGGGTACGAAACAAAGCAGCTGATGCGATGGCCACTATCGGCTCCCTCCTGGACATGCCCAAGGATCGAACAGAGTGCGAGTTTCTTGTAGAACAACTATTAATCCCAGCATACGATATCCCTGAGACTGAAATGGTGTGCGAAATTGTGGGTCCCACCTCCCCATGGTACCAAGACATCTATACCTACCTCCGTGATAACACTATACCCCCAGACCTTACCCGTAACCAACGCAAATCCTTCATCCATCGCTCTTCTCGATACGTCATCGTTGGAGATACGCTTTATCGTCGTGGGTATGATGGAATCCTCCTTAGATGTCTAAATGAGACCGAAGCCCATACTACATTAACGGAGGTACATGGCGGTGTTTGTGGAGCCCATTCAAATGGTATGGCTCTAGCCAAAAGGATCCTACGGGCTGGATATTATTGGCCTACGTTGGAACATGATGCTTGTGAGTTTGT
>VDFB02024949.1:0-21672 GCA_007258455.2 Sequoia sempervirens
CGTGTTCATGTCAAGCTATCCGAGAGTTTAGCATTGAAATTATGGGCTCCAAATCTATTGAATTTTTTAATTAAGAAGACTAAAGATCTGTAGTGCTCATTGAAGCGAAGGATCAGTCCTAATCAATGGTGTATGGGCAATTAGAAGATTTCATAAACATCTTTTCTTATTTGCATGTATTTAAGTTCATGATCAGAAACAGCAAATGGGTTTAACCTCTCATTCATCTCAAAGCATGAGTTTGAAGTTTCAATCAGAAGCATTGACAATATTCGCTTATTATATTTTTATGATGGAATTCTCATGAAATTAATTATTAAACGCTATATGCAATTGTTCAAGTTTATAATCTGGGAACTTAGTTCATCTGAATGATATTGAATGACAATTTGTGTCAATTCAATAACGATTAAGCAGAAAAATCGTTGATCTGAACCAGGGGACATTACATATGCTGACCGACCTCACTTCATATTGGCATATAAGCAAGAGATTTTATTTTACAGATTGTATAGCTACTATTCATAGGATGTACATTGTAAATGTTGAATCTTTCTGTTGAATAAATTGAATTGTTCTTGTGATCAATTGGATGTATCCTAAATGATTGTCTCTTTATCTGATGCTTCTATTGGTGTAAATCTTGAATGAGAATAGCATATGGAGTTATGAAATAATGTTGTTCTAACTTTCTACAATGCTTAATGTATATTGCTTTGGTCTTGAGCAAATAACTTCCGTTACCATGTCATGATTTGTAGGAAACAGGTTTGTACCTCGAGACAGAGGAGAGATATCACTCGGGGAAGAACTTGGTCGGGTAAACAGTGATGGATACCAACTGGACATACACACACAAACCTTAGAACTGTGTAAGCTAAGTCATTGATCTGGTTAAAGGTAAGTCATCTGTAGGCTTGTCTAGTATCATTAGGAGTCGTGTCTTCTTCTGAATGTGTAAACAAGTGATGCTTGCCAGTATAACCTTATAAATGATAAGTTCTGGTTAGAGGTGGATATGTGTATTTGTACATACGAATACGATATGTACAAGTACCCATAAGTACATTCATGTCGATACAAACGTATTAAGCAGATGGATATGCATTATGTAATGCGATATAGTATATTTATGGATACTATTATTATGTATTTATGTATTTTAATATTATATTAAAATATTAATATAATATAGTTTAAAATGTATACAATATTATTTAAATTGATAATTTAAATAATTATACATAAACTATATTATATAAGTATTTTAATAGAATATATAAAATATATTTAAATAAAAGATCAAATGAAATGTAAACTAAACATTTTAAACACTTTTATAAAATGCGAATGCAAATTTGGGAAGAGCATAAAATCGCGAATTTCTTTAAAAACGCGGATTTCTCAAATGTATTCGTTGAAATGTTAAACTTCAAATTTGAGCTTGAACAAATGCGTCATTTTTACTTTGAAAACTTTATTAAAATATTGAAGATTTACCAAAGCGAAATAAAGAAGAAAAAAACGCGAAAATGCTGAAGGAAAATGAAAAACGCGCAGAGAAATCGCGCGACTAGGGCCAGGCGTCAGAAAATAGATGAGATATTTCATGCTTTGCAAAAAGAATGAAATGTGGACGCCATTTGAGCAAGGAAAAAGTCTGAAATGGAAACTTGGCAATTAACCTAACTGTAAAAACGCGCCAGATTGAGAGTTGTCACGTTTTTAACAGTCTGAAACAATTTCGAAATGAAATAAACTTCTTGCTGTCAAACATGGAGGTCGAAACCCTCACCATGTTGAAACACGTTTTTAGTTTGAAACATTCTTCAACCTGCTGGCAGTTCTGGCGCCATAGAAGGTGGAAATCAGTTTTAAAATTAACCTATAAATATACCTGCGTTTGGCATTCTTACTCACACGAATTTACAGTCAAGTTTTCTTGAGCATTTTATAGCTAAAAAGTGAATTCGCCATAGTAGAGAAATTGCTAAGTTATTTTGTTAATGTGAGGTATTCTCTGAACAAGAGAGCAGAAGTTTGAAATTGCTGGTAATCTTTGAATAGAAGAGGAGTAATCAGGAATTGCCCTTTTACTGTGTTGAGTATTTGGTTTCAAGAATCCAAGCTGAAAGTGATCTGAGTAAAGGCCAGTGAAGGAGCTATCTTCCAAACCTGTGGAAAAGCTAAATCAGGCATGCTAAACTCTTACTTTACATATTTAGCTAGTATTCCAGAGTAATCTGATAGGTCTCTGAATTATAGTCATGGCTGGAAAGAAATGAGTTTGATTGTCTTAAGATTGAATTAAAAAGAATAATAGTTTCTTAACCATTATCATGAATATAGTCTTTTCCTGGCTTTTGTTGTCAGTGGTGTACGTTTTACATTAGTTAATGGAAAGTAATCTGCATTGTGTTTAAATGGCTCTATATAATGAGCATATGCTTGGGTATAAATAATAAGTACTAGGAGTGTGTCAAGAATAATTGCAAGTTATAGTCTACATCTAAATACAATCAACTTAGTCAAGTTATTGTATCCCTAGGATGTGTATATCCTGAATTAGGGCGTCAGTTGTAGTAACTTGTTAAATGGATTCTTCTTTCCAACTGTAAGATGTTGTAGGAAGTCTAGGGTACGGACTACCCCGATAGACGAACCTACGCGTAGAATTAAGATAGCCTTAAGTCAAGTTGAACCTGGCTAGTGAATGTGACATATGACCTATGTTCTTCGTTGAACGTAAACACTTTGGCCAAAGTAGTGTAAGGAACCATTTAGCTGTTGTACTACACTGTCAGTTCACCGTGATTCCGAAATACAACCTAGTTTGTGATTTGCCGATAGCACGAAAGCTAGTTTTGTAGAATCACAGCACTATGTCCAGTTGGTAGTCATTAGAGGTTACCCAACCAATCTCTTCTTCGAAGGGAGGGCCGTTCATTGCAAAATGATCGTGCGGGGGACCGCATTATAAGTCCGTGGTTGGCGGAAAAACGCTCGAGTGATGTTTCTCCTCCACGAACACCCGACGGATGATCCAAGGCTTGACAGGACGAATTCCTGGACCTTCTTATTTCTATTGGTGTCAAAAGCCTACGGGCTATGTATGTATGTTTCTCTTCATGCTTTGTAATTTCATTTGAAATGAAATAGTTTAAAGATGCAAAAGATGTTTCTTATTTATGTTTTGAAAAGAAATTGTTTAATCAAAATGGTATTGTTCTTACTTTTATGTCTGAATTGTAAAGTTTTAATTTTATCGTACAAGTGTGTTAGATTTACAGATTTTTCATGCTCATTGACTATGGAAGAGAAAAAAAATGATATTATGTGGGCCAACTTTATTTGGTAGTGATTAATTTTGTAAAGATGATTGAAAAATTAAAGTTAATTTTGTTTTAATAAAACAGTTCACGTTTGGTGCCAAAAATATGTGTCATTTAATTTGAAATTACACATATAACAAACAAAGGAAACAATCATATTTAGTATATGATGTGATTAGCTTATGAGTGTAATTAAGAATGCAACAAAACTAATCTGAGAAGGCAGCGCTACATATCATCTATTGATTTGTAATAAAGGGTTGTTGTTGGTGTGAATAAATGTCTTGTACCTAGTTAATTCACTTACTAGGGACTTAGTGGACATATTCACATGTTAAGTTTACTTCAGTTGTAAGATTCTTTCTAAAAGGTGTTGTCATTAGTTGTTATCTTATCCTTTGACAACTAACACATGTGACCTAGGTAGTTGTGTCAAGTTGTCTCATGTCATATGATTAAGACACTTGTCACAATCCTATGACATCTTGTGACTCACCTTGGCTATATAACCAAAGAGTCTCTACTACATTGTACACACAACTGCATTGACTCCTTTTGCATTCATTGATAGGAATACAGTTTATTCTTGTTATATTCATATTTTGAGTATTTTGTGCTTTCCATAGGCCTTTAGATCTTGGGTAGCTATCTCCATAGTAAAATCTTACATGGTATCAAAGCAAGTTGAGTGCCTTTGATTAGTCTTTTGGGAGATCTTGAGTGTCATCTTGTATTTTCTTGAAGCATTGAGTATGCTCTTTTCTTGCATCCTTGGATGATCTGGAGAATCAAAAAGGTATGATAGAAATACCAGATTTTAGGGGGGTTCCATTTTTGGCTTTATATTGCAGGTGCATTTTGGGAGCTTGTTGCATCAGATTTGAGCTCACAATTGCGTCTAGAGCGTCCAAAAAAGTCAAATTTTCCTTTTGTTTTGTCCCAGTTGAACATTGGAGGCCAAATCTACAAGGGATTGAAGATTGAAGGTGGTTGTCGATCTAGGAGGTAGCCATATTTTCGGAGCATTTTCAGCCAAAAAGGACATCGCCATCGTGCTTAGAAGAGCCAAAAACCCTTAAACCGATTGCCAAATCATTGAATTTCGACAAAGTTGCTCTCGCAAGCAAAAACATTTTAGCAGGCGGGTCATATGGCCCTACTTGCGCAGGTATAAATTTTCAATTAAAAAATTAAAAAATATATATTTTCTGCATTTCTTGTGCTGTTAAAAAAAATCTCAAGTCCCCAATTTGGAGCAATAAGGGGAATATATTAAATTAATTACTTATAAGGTTATTAAAAAATTAAATATTAAAAAGTAACCTTATATTTAATTAATTTAATATTAAAGTGACTAAAAATAAAATAATATTAAAAAGTCACTTAAAAGAATAAAATAATAATTTATTCTAGAAGCTTCTTGAAATCTCTTGTCAATTCTTTATAAGGGGATTTTGGAGGGCATTTGAGATATCCTTAGGTTGAATACATTTTATATTGGAAAGCTTGAATGCTTGACTTGTTGGAAGAAGTTAATTTCTCTAAGTTTCTTTAGTTTTAAGGTTGAAAATGCAACACCAACCCTAACTAGTTTGAGAGAGGAAATTTCAGTTCTTCTGTTCATTGCAAATTATTGGCGAGGGGCCAATTTTGAATTTATTACCAAACAAAATTATTATCTGCCGGATTATATCAGGACTTTGGTAGCCATTAAAGAGGGGCCGATTTCTACAATTAGGTCCACAGTTCTACATCAAATTGCATCATAATGGACATCCTCATGTTATAGGTGAATGAAGGAACATATTTATGGCTGTGAAGAAGTCGATTTTGAGGAGTTACAACTGTAATTTTCATGGCTGATGCAAAACAGGGGCGAACTTGAAGGAGGTGCGATTTTGGGGTTAGAAGCTTGGAAAAATTCAAATAAAATTTCTATTGCATTGCTGGGTGGTCTAAAAAATTAAAACACTAGGTTTAAAGGGCGTTGGCATCACAAAGAAGATGAGAGCACTACATTTTGCAACTTCAAACCCGAGGTTCCATCGATTTTTGTGTATTGCATCATATATCATTGTTAATGCTGATTAAGGGTCTGCACTAGTTGGTTTGATCATGCTTTAGTCTTATGCATTGTAATGAGTTAAGTGAAGGTTGTAATAAGGAGTTTTTAGACTTGTATTCATGCCAAGAGTCTTGGCTGATATTAAAGTGTTTTATTCTCATTTTGTAAGCCATCAAATACTTGCAATATCAGATTGGAGGTATAAGGATTTCATGTACATTGTGTGCCATTGGCTGGTTGCATGATAATTGTTTGATAAAATGTCTCTTGCACTTCATTACATAATTACTCTATAGTTTGCATGCCAAGTGTTTGTAGAAATGCCTCTTGGCTGTAGGTGTGCATTTTATATTAGCAATCCATGTTTTTGCATTTGAAAAAGAGCAAAAGAAGTTGCATATCATTCTAGTCTCTTGTTTAGTTACTTTGCAATCATTTTTAAGTTTCAAAACATCATTGGTATCAAAACAACACCATTTCAACCAAACTGAAACAAATTATCAGCAAGCTGAAGGTTGCAAGGAAAGTGTTTGACAAAATTCCTAAGGCAGAAAATCAGGGTTTAAACTTCAAATTTGTCAAGGCACTCTACAGTGGTATCAGAGCTAAAGTTCCTGCCATCCTGTGCGGGTTATGATTAAATAGACTCCAAATATTCCAATCATACATCCTTTGGACAGTTTTAAGAATAGATCAAAGAAGGGGTTAAGTCCATTTGAACTCATGGAAGAAAGTAGTACTCAGCACATGCTTAGTGACCTTGCAAGAGGACAACAAGAAATAATGAAAGAATTGGTTAGAGAAAGGGCAGAAGCAGGTAAAGCAAGAGAAAAATTATCACAAATTTTTAGGTAGCTTGTGAATGGAAACAACAATGGGACCAATGGACAGAACAGAAGGCAAGACAACAATGACACAGCTCAAAGCAATGTTAGAGCAGCAAGTAGAGCAACTCCGAGGCCTCTTATGCCTCAATTCTTGAGGGGACAAGCTGCTGCAAATCAGGAGCAGCAAGAACCAGAAGAAAATTATGATGATTATTTGAGAGAATATAATTCTTTGGGAGATGAATTCCATGCTGCTATGACATTAGTAGATTTTTGCAATCTCAAGGCAAGAAATAGACCTAGAAACAATGGTCGGGGTGCACAAAATCATAATTTGCAGTGAAAGGTAGTGAAGCTTACTATACCTACTTTTGATGGTTCTAGCAAATGCACAGCTAGAGCATGGGTTCAAAAGTTGGATACATACTTCCAACTTAATCCTATGATGGAGATAGAAGCTATCAAGTATGCCACCCTGCATTTGGATGGAGAGGCACATGAGTGGTGGTATCATGGGCTTGTCACTTTGGGGCATGCCAACATCACATCTTACTTGGAGTTCACACAAAGTCTCATTGACAGAATTGATCAGAAGGATCCAGAATTTCATTTCAGAGAGTTAGCACAGCTTCAGCAGAGTGGGTCTGTAGACTCCTACATCTCAGCATTTCAGCGTTTGGCAGTTATGGTGACTGATGTTTCAGAACAGTGTTTGGTGATGCTCTTCATTGAAGGTTTGTCTGAACCTCTTCGCGGTTGGATTAAGGCCTTCAAATCAGATTCCCTTTAGGATGCGATTTCTAGAGCTAGAGACATGGAGTCTAGCCATCAAAAGAACAAATCCTCAAGCAACCAAAAGAGCAAAGCTTCTTCTAGCACACCCCCTTCAGAAGATATAGAGGAGAAGTTCACTTCCAAGAAGGACAATAAGAAGAATAAGTTGGATGAGGATTTTCGTAGGGAGTGTAGGGAGAAAGGAATTTGCTACCATTGCAAGGAGAAGTGGGTGAATGGACATCGTTGCTTGGGGAAGGGAAAAGTTCATCTCATTGAGGTAGTATCAGAAAGTGAGAATGAACTAGGAGATGAGGACAACAACAGTTTAGATGAGGAGCTTGAACATAAGGGATCTATTCGTACTCTATCCGGTTCACCTATGTTCAACTCTTTCAGAATTAGAGGAACCCTACATGGCCAGCACATCACAGTTTTGGTTGACAGTGGAGCTACATATAACTCTATAGATTCTACTATGGTAGCCAAACAAAGATTAGCAACACAGGACTTTGAGGGGTTCAAAGTCATGGTAGCAGGTGGATACACTTTAAAATGCAAAAGGAAAATTCCTCAGTTAAGTATCTCACTTGGTAATTATACGGTCACTGATGACTTCTATGTGGTAGATTTGGGTGGTGATCATGCCATTCTAGGTATCCAGTGGCTCTATTCTTTGGGAGAGTACTCACAAAACTTCAAGAAGATGACACTCAAGTTTTGGACAGCAAATGGTAAGAGAGTGGTGCTTAGGGGTAAAGCTGGTAAAGCATCCAAGGATGTCTCGATAAAACACATGGAGAGCACTTTCATTCACGAGGATGTGGTGGATGATACAGATAGAGTAGATGCCATTCATGATGATGATGTTGATATTGCTGTTGACAGTTTGGCAGAAGATATGAGAAATTTTCATCTCAATTGCATTGTTAGGCGTGTCCACCAATTTGTTTTTGATCCACATGTGGGGGATGTGTCCATGGCATTACTTACTCAGCATGGTGGATTGAAGGAAAGGAGTTTGGGTTCATCAGCATTTGACATGCCAATTACTTCAGCAGATGAGTACAAACAGGAATTGAAGACTTGGTCCGGCTGGATTCCAGAGGTTCATTGGTTGGATTGTTGGCTTCACAATTTGGTGAGTTCGAACTTTAACAGGGACTTCAGCTTTGTACACGAGTGGTTGAGAGGAGTCCTTCTTTTGGTTGTATGAGATCCAGGCGGATGGTGGATAGACTCGCTCCAGATTGTATGGCAGTGGTCTTGGGATGGCAGTTGTAGATTGCTTGAGGACAAGCAATCTTTGGGAAGGGAGGACTGTCATGTCCCCAAGTTGGAGCAATAAGGGGAATATATTAAATTAATTACTTATAAGGTTATTAAAAATAAAATATTAAAAAGTAACCTTATATTTAATTAATTTAATATTAAAGTGACTAAAAAATAAAATAATATTAAAAAGTCACTTAAAAGAATAAAATAATAATTTATTCTAGAAGCTTCTTGAAATCTCTTGTCAATTCTTTATAAGGGGCTTTTGGAGGGCATTTGAGATATCCTGGAGTTGAATAAATTTTCTGCATATTGGAGAGCTTGAATGCTTGACTTGGCTGGAGAAGTTAAATTCTCTAAGTTTGCTGGTTTCGGTTGTGCAACACCAACCCTAGCTAGTTTTGAGAGAGGAGAATATTTCAGTTCTTCTCATTGTGCAAAATTGTGGCCAGGGGCCAATTTTGGCTATTGCAAAACAAGGAGTATTATCTGCAGATTATATCAGACTTTGGTAGCCATTAGAGAAGGACGATTTCTTCATTTCAGTCTAGTTCTACATCAAATTGCATCATAGTGGATATCCTCATGTTATAGGCGAATGAAGGAACATATTTATGGCTGTGAAGAAGTCGATTTTGAGGAGTTACAACTGTAATTTTAATGGCTGATGCAAAACAGGGGCGAACTTGAAGGAGGTGCGATTTTGGGGTTAGAAGCTTGGAAAAATTCAAATAAAATTTCTATTGCATTGCTGGGTGGTCTAAAGTCTGGGCGCCACAAGTTTAAGGGCATTGACATCCCCACAAAGAAGATACGAAGCTTTTTCTGAAGACTGCAACTTCAAACCAGGTTCCATCGATTTTGTGTATTTGCATCATATATCATTGTTAATGCTGATTAGGGGTCTGCACTAGCTGGTTTGATCATGCTTTAGTCTTATGCATTGTAATTAGTTAAGTTAAGGTTGTAATAAGGATTTTTTAGACTTGTATTCATGCCAAGAGTCTTGGCTGATATAAAAGTGTTTTATTCTCATTTTGTAAGCCATCAAATACTTGCAATATCAGATTGGAGGTATAAGGATTTCATGTAAATTGAATGTCATTGGCTGGTTGCATGATAATTGTTTGATAAAATGTCTCTTGCACTTCATTGCATAATTACTCTATAGATTGCATGCCAAGTGTTTGTAGAAATGCCTCTTGGCTGTAGGTGTGCATTTTATATCAGCAATCCATGTTTTTGCATTTGAAAAAGAACAAAAGAAGTTGCATTTCGTTCTAGTCTCTTGTTTAGTTACTTTGCAATCATTTTTAAGTTTCAAAACATCATCGGTATCAAAACAAAACCATTTCAAGCAAACTGAAACAAATTATCAGCAAGTTGAAGGTTGCAAGGGAAGTGTTTGACAAATTCCTAAGGCAGAAAATCAGGGTTTAAACTTCAAATTTGTCAAGGCATATAAAAAAAAAAATTCTTAAATTAATTTGTAGGTTTTGTTTTTTAATTGAAAGTTTTAAAAAATAAATAAATAAATAAATAAAAATTAATGCAGTAAAGCTACAGTACGCAGGTACTGACAGCCTACGATACACAAGTATTGTCAACTGCCCGGACGCCAAGAATACACTCTGGCGGTGAAAGCATGGGGACATCCACCACCTTACGACCAGCGATTGGAAGGGCGGCGTCCCCTCTGACCCCATAGAAAGCGCCTCTTACATTACGGTATTTTTTATTTTTTCAGAAGTTTTTTTTTTCAATTAAGTTTTTTATGTTTTAATAGTTTTTAATAAAACCTTTTTTAAAGGTTTTTCTTTAATTTAAATAAAGTTTTTTAATGAATGAGTTTTACTTTAATAAAATTTTTTTATTAAAGGATTTTTAATTATTTAAAAAAATCGATTTTCTTTAGTTTTTAAATGAAAGTTTTTCTCAAAAAATCATTTTTTTTCTTTATTATTTTTTAATAAAGTTTTTTTCAAGAAAATAAAAAATAAAAATTCTTTATTATGCTTTTAGTGAATTTTAAAATTTAAAAATCAGTGTTTTTATTAAAAATTTTTTCAAAAAGCAGTTAATTTTTCTTTTATTATTTTCGTAGAAGTTTCTCTCATAAAAATTTAAAAAAAATAATTCTTTATTATTTTAATAATAAAGTTTTTCCTAAAGTTTTTAAATTAAAATTTTCAATTAAGCTTTTTTAAAAGCAAATTGTAATTTAATAAGCATACTTGGGAAAAAATTTTGCCTCTTGATTGAGCCTTGTCCTGCAGTTGGCTCCTCCAGCGTGGTCAAAGGCGACTAGTTGCTCCTACTGCGACATCAACTAGAGGCATCTTTTCCACGATCATAAAGCAGGTTCATTTTAGTTTGAAGCTTCTTGGTGATTTCGGTTTCATCGCGTTGTTGCGGTTCATCGCTTCTAATGTTGTAATGCATACGAAAATAAAGTGCCTCAATCTTGCTACTTTAATGTACTCTATCATATTTTATGCTTCTTTGGATTGATCTATGTATCTAGTGTTAGTTCCTATATACTCAACTAATGCAGCGACTGGTTACCCATGCATTTCAGTGTGATGGACTATATACCATATAGGCACTCCTATTTTGCAAGCAAATCTTCATCTTAATTTGAGTTTGTGTGAATTGCTGAAACTCATTATAAGGTTGAAGAGTTCGATTTTGTTTTAGCAATTTCATCTTTTCTCTTGATTTTCGACTTGTTTTCTTCTCTTCATCAAGGCAAATTTCTATTTTTTTTCAAAAATCCCCATGGCAAGCTTATCCAGGTGCTAGCGTTAGCAAATTTTTTTGATTTTCAAAAAATTGATTTTTGCCAGATGTTTATCTTTTATTTGGAAAATATTAAATATCCAATTAAATTCAATTCAATTTTTCCAAGGCGAATTTTAATTTTGCTCATGGATTTTCTCATTTTCCGGCATAATTTATTTTCTTCCAGGGCATCTCTGGCGAATTTTATTTTTGTCCGAGGCATTTTATATTTTTAAGTGTTGGAAATAAATTATCCAAAGTGTTTAATTTATTTCCAACCCGTTCATTTTTGACCCATGGCTATTTTAGTTTTTTTTTTTCTTGGCTAAATATTTATTTTCCAAGTTATTTCACTTTCCGTCTAGCCAAGTTAGATTTTCTAACCATCTTGCCAACAAATATTACGCCAGATTCTTATTTTCCTCGCCATGGCAAACTTTAAAATTATTGCGGGCATATTTTTCCCATGCACCAAAAGTAGATTTTCTCTCTTGCTTGGATGATTTTTCCTAGGAATTTCGACATAGACAAATTTCCATCCTTTTTGGCACAGGCGGACTTCTAACCTCTTTGCCATATGTATTTTCCTCTAACCAACTTCATAAAATTCTCCTAAGGTATCCATGCCGACAAATTTCAATTTTCTCATACCAAAGCGTGCTAAATGTAGGCAATTTCAATTTTCCCTCTTCCTAGACCTCGGACTTAATGGAAATTTTTCAATTTCCTTCCTCTTCCCAAGTTGGGCGGACTTTACCAACTTCTTTGCATGGTGGGGCGGACTTCATAAATATCTTTCCATTCCCCTCTCAAGGCTGGGCGGACTTTGGAGAAGGCATGCCAATTCTTGGCCAAGGCTTGGGCGGACTTCCTTGCCTCTTTGCCATGCTGGGGCGGACTTCCAAGTCCTTGTGCCAAAGGTGGGGCAAACTTTCAAGTGGTCTTGACATTCTCCTTCTATGGCAAAGTCGGACTTGCCAACTTCTATGCCATATCCCTCAAGTTAAGGGCGGACTTCCAAGAAGGCTTGACATTCTTCATCATGGCGAACTTGAAGAAAGCTACTCCATCTCCAGACTTAGGCGGATTTACTCAATGAATTTCATGCTTTTGGATTGATTTTTCATTGATTTTCTCATTTTGGAGGGTCTGGTTTTCATGATTTTTACTTTGATTTTCCAAACTTTTAACTTGCTTTCCCATGCTTTTCTTGATTTTTGCTTGATTTTTCTATGTTTTCAGTGATTTTTCAATTTTTTGGCTGAAATTTGGTTCTAAAAATGGAAACGCTGACTTGTTGACCAGGGTTGACTTTCTAAAAATAGAAAAAGCAAAATCCTAAAAATAGGAACCAGTTTAGTCAAAAATACCAAAAATAGAAAAAAAGCCCGAAAAAGAAAAAATCCTAGAAATGAAGTCTCAAATTGACCCAGCTCCTGGCGTCACCATCTGGAAACCTTCTAAGCCCTTTCATTAACGTTTAGGTGCTTGATTCGAGGGCATGGATTTATAGCTTGTAGCGGATGACTCTTAGAAGGCGGCTTAAACTCTCAAAGCGATGACCTCGCCAAGCGTTGCATGAAAGCAAGAGCTACAAAGAAACCGACTCTTGGGGAGTCCCCATTTTGCAGTAGGTGATGTGTAAAGGTCACAATAAGTCCACCATGCCAATTGGGAACCCTTTGAGAATTAGCAAGACTTGATAAAGCAGCTGAAGAGGTGAAAGATTCTCTAAGTTCAATTGCAAAAGGTGAAGAGATCCTAGAAAAGTGGAATTTTGTTATAGATAGTATTGATGCTCTTGATAGAGATACAGTTTCTAGCCTTTTAGCAAATGTGGTTCAGATTTAAAGCAACAACTTTCTCTCAGCTTTCTTTCCATTCTTATTTCATGCTTTCTTTCTATTCTTCTCTCTAATCAGCTAGATAGTTAATTAACAAATGAAATAAATAAATAATGTTTTGTCATGGATTTAGTCCTCCGGATTAGTTAGTACTTGACAGTTGTCGACGGTTGGTGTTCTCAACCAACGCCAATTAACTATTTATATTGTTTCGTGGGTTGTATTTGGGGACTAGTGTTGATGTGATGATGTAATACTACAAATACATGAATAAAGATCTGAATTCTTCATATGCAAATTCTATGTGAATGACTTCTATGTCTAATGTTATTCAGCTATTTAGTTTATTTTTGTAGTACATTGAAATACTGTTAGTGGAGTAAACATTTGGCGCTGTTGTCTGAGCGGACTAGGAAATCACTTGTCATGGCAGCGTAATGGGTCGTCCGGCGGAAGAGCCTGTGGACGCTAATGAAGAAAGTGAAGACCTATAGACTGAAGATTTGATAAATCTGTGGAAGATATCCCTACAAGACCACATATGGAAGGAATCCCGCAGGCGGGAAATCCCTGAAGACACTATCTAGGATAGACTGGAAGTGAACGATGAGGTGGATCACCTCCTGAATTGTATGCTCAGATTGTTGGCCTGTCATTTTATCATCCTACAAGACCTTCGAGAGGAAGAGGATCGGGAACATCGAAGGCAACAAATATTGCAAAGGTACAAAGAAAGAACCAAATGAGAAGAGGAAGAAAGAGACTAGCTGGAGACGTACGTCTAGTAACCAACAATGATCGTTTGAACAACTTTTAATGCCCGTAAGGCCGAACAAAGACAAGAACCGAGTACCAAGCAAGAACGAGACTCAGGAGGAGAAGGTTCGGCGATCACTCAGGCTGCAAGAACAAGAAAACCGACGGCAAAGACCAAAGCAAGTTGGTAAAGAATTTGATGAGGATCTAATTGAAATAAACTAGAGTATTAAAAGAACACATGAGAATTTGAAGAGAATAAACACATCCATCTGAAGAGCACATCAAAGTCTAGTTGAAGGGAGGGATGAAGGACCCTTTGGCACTCCGTACGTAGGAAGGTATAACATTTGTGAAAACGAAGATGAATTAAGTCAAGAACTTGATAGTAGCATCAGATTTTCGGGAGTTGTCCTTATCGGACGACAACGAACGGCTGACAAGTGGAAGATCTGAGCCTAGTACCCCAAGGCGGAGAGAGTACTAAAGGGAACCGCAGGCAACACGAGGTGTCGAGGACGCTGACGGAAGATGTGGGAGTGACTCATACGTGGCCGAGAGTGCAAGTGACACACCAGAATGTAGTGGGGAAACTAGTCTAATCGGGTCCAATACACAAGGCGGACAGCGGGGAAAGATGGTGACTCTGGCCGAGCGGCAGAAGCTGCTGAAGTTTATGGGGAATGGGACAAAAGATCCAGTACGGCATTGCAAAACATGTGAAACCATCTAGATAGCAGATGGACAAGATGATCTGAATTAGTGGTTGAAAGCATTTCCGGCGACACTTAGAGATAGTGCCATCGATTGGTACTCGGAATTGGACCAAGTACACAAAGCTACATGGAGATTATTGAAGCAAGTATTTTGAGAGGAGTTCAAACTCTTGCAGGATGATAGCGAGATTATTGCGGAGATATACAATACCAAGCAAGGAAAGCACGAGAGCATGCAAACCTATAATCGGAAATTAAAATATTTGCTAGGAAAACTTGAGTCACAGCCTGTGGATGGCCTGAAGAAGAGGTGGTTTATTGAGGGACTGCTTCCCTCGCTCTGAAGGAAAATGAAAGTGGTATCTCCATCCTCGTACACTGAAGCATATAACCGTGTGATGGACATCGAAAGTGAGAATAAGACATCCTCTAGAGGGAAGAAGAATGATGACGAAGAAAGCGTGGAGCGAAGATGAATCAACAACCATACAAGCTCTCTGTCGTGACATGTTGCGGATGATGAAAGAACTGAAAGCCGACAAAGAAGGGTCCAAAGAGGCAAACAAACTATGGTGTACCGAATGCAAGATGGAAGGTCATATAAAAGGAGAACTGCCTGAAAAAACTGTTTTGTGACATCTACCAAGTTATGGGACACTCCGTCAAGGAGTGCTCGTACAACTTAAAAACACAGAGTTCGCAAGTGTTCTTCACACAAGGAGAACAATCAACCCCTTTGACCACACCGCCGAAACCCTAGAGCAACAACGCATCCCCTAGTGACTACCGTAACAATTAGAGGAATAGTATGCCAAGAAGCAAAATTTAGTACAACAACAAAGGCAGACCCATGATCCAATGTCAGGAATGTAATGAATGGGGTCACTTTGCGAGGGACTACCAGAGCGGTCAAGGCGTCGGGGGAAAGCTATGCAAATGGTGTGGACCGGGTGATCACGAGGACACTGACTACCCGAAGCAGAAAGGCATCAACATGTTGGAGATAGCGAACGAAGAAGTTCTAGCAATTACAAGGGCGCAATCGAACAAGGCCAATTATTTGGACCCTCGTACGGAGAAAGAGAGACTCTAAGAAGCCAGGGCAGAAGTGGAAGAGGCAATTGTGAATGAACAAAGAACTTCTAAAGTGGCTAGTACGTTGTTGCAGACGAAGTCTAAGAAGAACATAGTACGACAGGTGCTTCACACAACTGTACCAATCAAAGTAACAGACCTTCTGTAAACATTGTCTCAACTAAGGGTAGCACTAACAAATGCCATTGGAGACAATATTCAGAAGGGTCTGATGGAAAGCATGACAAAACCGGCAGGAGAAGCCACAGATCCAATGCTACTCGCAGTAAGTGTGGTGAGGAAGCCTATCATCGTACAGATGGAAATCATGGGGACGAAACTCTCCAACACCATCGTCGACGGAGGCTCGAGAATGAACATACTGCCAGAGGAGACATGGAAGTGTTTGGGTAAGCCAACCCTCTGGTCCCCGACATTTCACCTGGTAGGAGCAGACCAACATCACATCAAACCTCTCAGTACACTAATGGCGCAAAAATTTTTGATCAGCACATAATAGTTCTTGTTAAATTTCGTTGTCATCCCACTGGAGAAAAAGGAGTACAATGCACTATTGGGACGAGGATGGTTGATTGCTGCTAAGGCAAACCATAACTAGAAGAGGAATACACTCTCGATCGAGAGCCATGAGAAGAAGTATAATATTGATTTGAAGAACCAAGCGGTCAGTGAAGAACTCGCATCTTCAGGATCTGAATCGGGTGGAAAATCGTATGTTGATGAAGAAAGAAAGATAATGGAGCCAAACAAGGAAGGTGTACAGGAGATTGGAAGTTGCTCGGAGGACGAGACAAGTTCGGTGAACGGTTTATTTCATTGGCAGATGGAAGATTATGAAGTCTTCCACCCTGATTGCAACATGCTACAAATCAGAGAAGGAGGAGAGGAAGAAGATAAGGGCTCGACTAGTCAGACATTTCTGCCAGAGTATGGTGAGTATAAGGAAGGTATGGCAAAATTGGACGAGACACCAACCCATAAGTTTGAACAAGATAAACTCATCAAGTACGAGGAACCAATGCTAAAGAAGGTAAACCTCGGTGAGCTAGAAAAGCTCACGAAGATTCCCGTTGGTGATGATTGGGACCTCGTACTAAAGGCGGTGGCATTTAATGTTTGGGCGCCTTCGCCTGGACGTACAAAGATCTCAAAGGCATACCACCGAAGCTGTGAATACATGGGATCCCTCTAGTACCGGGAGCCCAACCCGTACGGAAGAGACCCTACGAGGTGAATAAAAATTATGCTGCCAAGGTGCAAGAGGAAATTGAGAAGATGTTGGAAGCGGGCATCATTTCCAAAGTGGAGGTCAGCCAGTGGGTGTCACCGATTGTCATCTCTTTGAAGAAAGAAACGGAGCAGATCAGGATATGTGTCGACTTTCGAAGTTTGAATGCGGTGACCATCAAAGACCCGTTTCCTATCCCCTTCACTAACACAATCCTTGAAGAGGTTGTCGGACATGAAATGTACTCGTTCTTGGATGGGTTCTCGGGCTACAACCAAATCAGTATTGCCGAGGAAGATAAGTTGAAGACTACTTTTGTGGTTGAGGACGAGGTGTACGCATACAACCGGATGCCATTCGGGTTGTGTAAAGCCCCAGCCATGTTTCAAAGGATAATATTGCACATTTTCAATAAGATGTCTATAGGCAACTTCAAAGCCTTCCTCGACGACTAGTCGATTTACAGCGACAAAGAAAAGCATTTGAAAGCCCTCGGCGAGTGCATGGAGAGGTGTAGAGCAGCCCGCCTCGAATTGAATCCTAGGAAATGCAGATTCATGGTGCCACAGGGAAAGTTATCGAGACATTGTGTGCAAAGCTGAATTGAAAACTAACCTCGACAAGGTGAGAGTGATTGTACAGATGGAGGCTCTGGAGAATGTCACCGGTGTGAAGTCCTTCCTCAAGCATGTAGGGTACTACCGGAGGTTTATCAAAAATTTTGCACAAGTGTCGTACCCTCTCGACCTACTGGTGAGGAAGGGACAACCCTTCATATGGGTGAAAGAACAAGAGAAGGCATTCAATGAATTGAAGGACCAGTTGATCAATTCACCCATATTGGCGTACCCAGATTGGAATAACGAGTTCCACCTACATGTCGATGCCTCAAGTTTCACAATCGGAGCGATACTGGCACAAGTGGGAGGGCACAGGTTGGACCATCCAGTATTCTTTGCGAGTTGGCTGCTTTCCAAAACAAAGAGAAACTATAGCACCACTGAACATGAAGCCCTAGGAATGGTTTACTCCATACAAAAATTCAGGCATTATCTACTAGCCACGCCGTTCACCTTTTACGTGGATCACCAAGCCTTAATGTATTTGGTGAATAAGCCGATAATTCAAGGGAGAGTGAGCAGTTGGCTACTATTACTCCAAGAGTTCACATTCACTATCATCGTACAGCCAGGGAAGAGTCACGTGATCACTGATCAATTGTCAAGAATCCAGTTGGGCGAACCTGCGGAAGGGGGAGTGAACGAAGACTTTCCAGACGCACACCTATTTCAAATCGCAGTACTCCCTTCATGGTATGAAAAGATTGGAGAATATTTGTCTACATCTACGTTCCCGAAGGAAATGCCGCCAACCGAGAGATGGAAGCTCGTATTGAAGAGCAAGACATTTTAGATGATTAATGGCTTGTTGTATAAGATGGGGTCCAACCAGATCCTCCAAAGATGTGTCATAGAAGAGATACTAGGTGTATTAAAAGCAGCACATGAGGGTCTGGCTGGTGGTCACATGGGCCCGGATGCTACGGCCCAAAAAATTCTCTTGGCAGGCCTATGGTGGCCGACGATGCACACAAACACTCGGGAGTGGGTGTTAGGCTGCGACACCTGCCAGAGGGTAGGAAAACCAATGAAGCGGGACTTTATGCCATTGTATCCGTCCCAACCTCAGGAGTTGTTTGAACGTAGGGGGTTGGATTTAATTGGGCCATTGAAGTTGAGTCAATTACATCACTGCCGATACATTGTGGTCGCCATAGAATACCTGACGAAGTGGGTCGAGGCTAGAGCATTGTCAGATAACATAGCTCAAAGTACAACACAATTCATTTACGAGCAAATAGTGACGAGGTACAGGATTCCGATCCAGATTATGAGTGATCGTGGGGGACACTTTGTCAACCACGTCATTCGATTGATGATGACAGAGTTCTGGATCTTTCACAACTTATCAAGTCCATACTACCCACAAGTGAACGGCCAAGCAGAGTCTACAAATAAGGTGTTAGTATCAATTATTCATAAGTCATGTGGCATCGAGGAAGCTGATTGGGACGAGTGACTACCCGTTGTCTTGTGGGTGTACCATACTACGTATAAGGTGACAATAGGGCACACACCCTTTCAATTGATGTATGGTCAGGAAGTGATGGTATCGATGGAATACACGATACCCAACCTAAGAATAGTTGTGGAGAACCGGCTGGCCAATACGAAAAGTCTAAAGGAACAGTTATACCAACTTAACAAACTGGACAAACACAGGATAATGGCACAATGGGCAATGGAGAATATGCAACGGAGACAAAAATACTGGCATGATAAGCATCTCCAGCGAATGAATTTCCAGCCAGGGTAGTTAGTTTTAAAGTATAACAGCAGTAACGAAATCAAGCCGGGGAAGTTCAAAGTTCGTTGGTTAGAACCATTCAAGATTCGAGAGGTATGTGACAATGGCTCTATAAAGCTTGAAAATTTGGATGGGTCACTACTACCCGAAGCAATCAATGGATCCAAATTGAAGTTGTATCAAGAAAAAAAAGGACACCATAGCCATCAATATGTTCGGCTACGCTACCAAAGAAGACTGGCTCGTGCAAGAGGAGGCCTCGAGAGAACAAGACTGGGGCTTGGGAGGCCTCAAGTATGCAGCAGGAGTTTGGATGGAGTCAGGCATCAACCAGATTATCGAAGAAAGACTGGTGGAGAAGAGAGTAGAAGGGATTGCAGTGCCCCGGGTGCACAAGCACCTGACTAATGCAGTGTTTGAGACAACCGCGCTCTGGTGACGAATGGGCAGACACTGGGGTTACGTCGCCTCGTATGAAGGCATTAAGAGGGGATACCTAGCAAAGGAGTTGGACAAGGAGGTGGAATGAGGTGAGTGCCAACCTAACGGACGAAGAAGAGGATGAATGGGATGATGAACAATGGGAGGCTTTCTTCGAGAAGACAACTCCTTGTCTAAAGACGATGATAATGATGGAGGACATGTTCGTATTGCACGTGGATGGACACACGGAAGATGTACTCAAACAAATGAGAAGAGAGAGAAGGAAAGTACCAAAGGTAAGGAAGATAGCTACGATGAAAGGACTTTGGAAAATAATACCAAACCCAGTCGAGCCACCAATCATGGAAGGAGAGGACGTTATGTGGTACCAGCGATATGGAGGGAGGTACGTTGATGGCAGTTTTAAAGGTATTGGTCCTGCTCCTTTGCTTGATAAGTGGTTTGATGTACAGTATATAAGGACATGTTGTGAAGAAGAGTGTTATAAGCAGCCCCCACATACATGTAAATGGCAGTATGTGTCCGAGTTAAAGGTTAGGGAAGGTGGAAAAGTAAGAGGAATGAAAAGAAAAAATGAAAAAGAAGAGAGAGAAGATGGAAAAAGTCAGAAAAAATTAAAAAATGAAGAGAGAGAAGATACGAAAAATCAAAAAATAAAGAAAAATGAAAGAGAAAATGATAAAAAGCAAGAAAAATTGAAAAGAAAAAAAAGAAAAGAAAAATAGAAGAAACGTCAAAGGGAAATTAAAAAACTCTAAAATGGAGGAGAGAGAAAAAATACAAAAAGAGGAGAATAAAAGTATTAAGGCAAAGTTAAAAGATGAAGAGGGGGAAATATTAAAAGGGGAAGTGGAAAAATAAAGTTGGTCATGAGAAGAAAATTTAAAGTGAAGAATATAAAAATATTAAAATGGATGAAGGGCGTACGACCTAAACCTATAGAGGATGCTCAATATAAGTTAAAAAGCGCACCATCAGTCAGTACTCAAAACGCACAAAAGAGGAGTCGACAAAATCACAATGGAATAATTTAGAAGGCTGTGTGAGTGAAGGTGGAAGCTGTACGTTGGGAAGAAAGGGAGGTCGTACGACGAGAGAAGGAAAAGCTAATATGCCAAGTGCTTGTCGTACAAAGTGAGAGAGAAGAGCCTGTCCAGAAGCGACAAGACTGTACAGTGGTAGGAGGCAAGGAGGCAAGAGAAGAACAGACAGGGAAGGCCGTACAAGTATTATGGAGAAGAGTTTTGAGTGTTGTACGAAAGGATAGGAGGGAGTATGCCATATGCACTCCACAGATAACTTTTGCTGTACAAAGAATCCACCTAAAAGTTGCCAGAGGAGACCATAGCGTGAAGAAGGTTACACGTACTAAGAAAGGAGGGAGAATCGTACGCCTTGAGGAAAAGTCTGTACACATAAGGGAGAGTGAAGTCGTACACATAAGGGAGAAGGCCGTACCCACAAGAGAAAGTGAAGCCATACGCGCTGCCATACCACTCAGAACACAAGCTGTACTATCTGTCGAGCAGGTTATATCACGTCAGAGCCAGCCAAAGTTTGTCATACCATCCAACATCAAATCAAGCCAAGTACGAGGAAGAATAACTATCGTACCAAAAGTCGTTAGGGGCTTTAAAATATTCAAGAAAGTTATTCTCGGGCAGTGTCATCCTTGTAGGTTCAGAACAATGGATGCCAGCACAAGTACAAAAGCAAAGAAAATAATACTCAGACCCAAGGTGGCTGCAGGCAAGTCAAATAAGGGAAAAGCTGAAAATGTGACTGCAGATTCACTAACATGGGAGAGTCTCACAGGTACAAAGTGCAAGACATGGTGGCAGGAGACTGCACCCGACTATCCCATCAAATGAGCATTAGCGGCAACCCAAGTTGATAAGGTAGCACAATGTCCTTTTTTCAATGCTCGGGATTTTGAAGAATATTTAAAAGATATTGTTGCAAATTATAACCAACACAACCATAGGAGCACAATTGAATATGAAGGATTTCCAGTCACTGTGGCCTTCTATCTGTCAGACTTAAAGAGAGTTTTTGGCATACCTGCGTCGGGGCAGGTGGTTGCCAAACCGACTACGAAAATGACTGTGCAACAAAAAGAAATGATTATCAAAAGAGTTTGTAGGTTTGATATCACAACCAAAGAGAAG